>CAJNIZ010045761.1:18567-29369 GCA_905231905.1 Symbiodinium pilosum | reverse complement strand
CTAAACTCCTTAAACGGGAGTTATACAGGGGATTATAAAGGGTTCAGGGTTATATAGGGGAGTATATAGGGTTTAGGGTCTAGGGTCTAAACTCCTTAAAGGGGGTTATATAGGGATTATATATGGGGAGCATTATAGGGTTTGTTAAGGGGGGATGCTAGGAGTTTAGACTACAGCTCACTTGGGAACAGTTGGGATGTTCCATGTTTTCGTTCCTTCCAGGGGTTCTGGAAACGCCGAAGCCTGGCCCTCAAAGACCGAGTGTCCCTATCTGGGAGGTCTATGTCGAGTGTGTCCGAAACAGCGCGCTTTTCGAGCGATGCTGTGTCGAGGGCCCAGTTTCAGTCCTCTTCTGTGGGGTCTTATGATGTCAAGCATCCCTTTCTGGAAAAATCCTGCGAACATTCTGAGGGCACAGAAGATTAACACATGCCTTGCCCCGCACGACGTTACTGGGATGGTCTTCTCGATTCTTCGTGTATCCCAGAAAATCTAAGGTTCTTCAAAAGATGTGGTAGTTTCCCTAAGTAGGGGGACCCCGATATACATCGCCGTAGGCCCCAAGATACGATGATCCTTACCTCATATCCCCCTATTTACCCCTAGATAACACGTAGGCAACTTCTTCCAAGGGACCCTTCATTTCGGGAACCTCCCTATGATCAATTGTAGATATCGGGGCTGCACAGCTCGAAAGATTTGGAGGTTGGGTTTGGGCCTAAGTCGAAGTCTGGGAAGAAGCTGAATTAACAAGATGTCATAATATGGGGTATACATGGGGTTTGGGGTGTGTAGGATCTAGGGCTTAGGGTTTAGGGTATGCTCTGGCTACAGCGGAAATGTTTGAGCATAGCCGTCAAGAGTGGGCTACTGCTTCAGGGTTGGGTTTCAGAGTATATAAACCATGTTCCGTTCCCGTTATTTGGAACTTGTTGGGTTCCTGTGCTGAGTATGCAGTCCATGCCCCGTTGCCTTCATTTTGAACTTACTGGGTTCCTGTGCTGAGTATGTATTTTTTTTCTGGATGGTCCGGGTTCTTGCACAGATACATCGCATAACATACCGACCTCTCCCCGAAACCGTAAATCCTTGCATCATCACAGTTGTCATGATATTTCCATTTTCATGTATTTGTGCAGAGAGGGAGACAGGCAAAACAAGCGTTTCATGATATACCTAGTTCAGCATCACGGGAAACGATTAGTTGAGACATGATGGACAGATCTTGCCGGCCTTTGATTAAGGCTTTAGGATTTTAAGGGTTTCGTAAATGATATACAGGGAGGCCATTCCTGACAGTTTGGACTTGTGCTTACTGGCATTTGAGGGTGAGCGGAGGAGGGGAAAAGACAGTTGAAAATACTTCATATACGTTATGCAGGGTTTAGGTTTTAGGGTTTACGCTTGGGAGTCTTACCATCTACGAGAGTCCCAACATGCGCTGCTCTCACCCCTTGAGCCCCAGTAAGATGAGGGTTGTAGGAGGTGGTTTCAGGCCATCCATAAGGGGACCCCCAGAGCGCCCTAAAGCCCACACAAAAAACATTTCCCTTGAGTACCAGACTGTACAACATGTTCTGAGAGCCCCCATCTTCAACTCCTTTGTTTCCTTAGGATGCCGCAGGTCCCATTGGAGCCAAGATCGATTATTGCATTAGCTTACCTGTGGTTAGCTGGGAATGAAGGAATGGAAAAGAAATGGAAACTACTATACTGGGTTATATTTGGACTACTATAAGAATGCATGTCTTCATTCCTAGCTAAGCAATGGTGAGTTCAAGCACAGTCCCTGGTGGGTCATACCGCTTTTTCTGCTGCCGGTTTGGTTTTCAAAAGGGCGCATGAACCCGACACAAGTCTGATATGAGACCATTGCTTTGGTACACAGGATTTAGGGTTTAGGGTTTAGGGTATTTATTTGTGTGAGGTTAGTTTCGCATTCAGTAGCATGCATACAGTGTTACTGCCCACCTGTCCCCAGTATAGACCCCAAAATACTATAGACATAATTATTATGGGGATCCCCCAAGGGTACCCATCATTTCGGGAAACCCCCAAGTGTGTGGAGCTTAGGTGTGCTGGAAAAACTTCAGCGCCGGTCAGCTCCGACTGGGTTGCCTGGACATGTTCTTGCGGGGTTTAGGATTTAGGGTTTAGGTTTCGGATTTAGGGTTTGGGGTTTAGGGCTTCAGGGTCAAAATGCTTTAAGTTTGCACCTCAATGTTCGTAAGCCTAGGTTTTGGGTCCCAAATACCCCTATTAAGGGCCACATTCCATGGTTTAGGGACCCAAACCCAAGCGTACAAAATCTCTGGGTACAGAGGAAAACTGCCTGGGTTTAGTGTTTCGAAGTCACACATCGCAGCTGTAGGGCTCATAGGGGTGGTATAGGGATAGTGGAGGATTGAGGCTTTGTGGGAGACCCTAGAATCTATCCAATGCTTGGGGATCCTCTTTGAAAGTTTAAGGGTGTTGGGTTTAGGGCCTCTACTACCTAAGCCCTCCACAAGAAGGACTCCTGAAAGCAAAATCCCAAACCCTACATTTTCTATGTACATAAGAAACATGAGGCGTGCATCTTAAACAAAAACCTGCCCTAAAACCATAAACCTTAACTTTTGGAAGGTCCCGCATCTGGCTTAGCACCCTAAGCCCTAAAGCCTAAATAGTAGTTTACAATATTACCAGATACAATAATTTACTACTATACTATACCATAATTTACTATATAGTAGTTTCCATTTTATTTTCCATTATCCCTATATAACCCCAACATAACCCCAATACCTGAGGTTATGTGCCCACCATCTCATTGTCAGAGGCCAGCAGCACCAGGGTTAGAACCTTTTTTGGAGGGTTTAGTGTTTGCGGAAGGATTGTGGTCTTGAAGTCAGAAATATTGCACCACCCAAGGCCCTCAGACTGCTGCAATTTCTAGGGATTTGGAGGTTTAGGGTGGTGCAAGATTTCCTTCATCAACGGTGTTGGCTGAAACGCGGTTATGTACAGGGTTTCCAGATTGACTTGTTACGAATCACCCTGTAGGGTTCAAGTCTTTCGCAATTGCATAATGAAGATTCCGTAGCATACTAAAAAGAATATTGGGAGCATTTAACTCAAGGGTAGGGAATGAATCGAAGTCGAAGGACAGTTGTAGTTTGAGAACCCCAGGTCGCACCCATTGTGATTCCTTGAATTTGTATGTAGATCCTGTTCAAGCGGTTTATGAATCGAAAGATGCGGGCGCAACATGATCGACTTGAAATGACTTCTGGCGGGTTCCTGTAGCAGAGCAATGCGGGTACTGAAGCCAGAACAGTCTAGCAGTTGACCGCTCATGTCGCAACACAACTCCTGTTCCCTGCTTGGAGATACATGGGTAGTTGTAACTGGGGTTACAGAACTAGCGCTTGAGGTAGGATGGCTATAGCTGTTGATAGCCGATTTTCGTTTTGAGGCACCATATATCCTGTGGATCCCTTTATGTCCCCCAATCCCTCATTGTCCTCACATAATCCCTTCCCCTAACATGACCCCCCCCACCCCCTTAATCTATAATATTCCCAGTATAGCATAACATACAACAACGGGAGTCTTTGATATTATGGGTGTGGTTATCCACCTGAAGCTTCTGAGACCCCCCAAGCCCTAACTTATTGCGATTAGTAGGAAATATGGGAACACATTATATAGGGTTTTTTGCGGAATGATATTCCCTTATTCCCTACGAAACCTGTAAGCTAAGCCTCTGCACCCTTGCCTGTTGGGGCCACTGCTTGGAGGGGCGGGGGACTTAGTAAGTGGGTGAAAAATAACCCCATGGATTATAGAGTAGACTAACCTACTTACTAGCCCTGAGCCCTTTAAAAGTTAACAAGATCGTTGCAAAAACAAAGAAACCTTAAAAGCCCACGATGCCATGGGGGTCCCAATAATAAGGGCTAAAATATATTGGTGTCTTTTTTGGGATTCCCCGCACCATGTTGGGAAGTGCCAAAAGGACCCAAGCGCTTAGCAAGCCAAGCGAAGCCAGTGACAGGACCCCCGATGGCTCCATGCACCCCGGTGCCTCACTGGTGACGGCTTGCGTGTAGAGCCGCGCTGTGACTCGCTGAAGGGTGATGTGTTTAGGGTTTAGGGTGTGTTTGTGTACCCAGACAGCTGACTAATGCATAACTAGGTCCATTTCGTAGTTTCCTAAACTAGGATCCCCATGAAGCCATCCCTGATTTGGGACACCCCCATTTCAAGGGGCCGTCTGGGAAAAAGGGTTTGGAGTTGGGTCAATTCCCCGCCCAGTATTGAGCTCCACAGGGGACTATTGTATTTATATGGGCAATGATTAATGTTTAGGTGACAATAATAACACCCCCCCCAGAATTTGTTTTGCAATTTGGGCTTGCGGAAGGGGTGGGGGGGTCGCAATAATAAATGACCGGGACACGGGTAGGACCAAGTAGCGCAGCTCGTAATACTAGTAGGACAAGTACAAGGGAATCTAGTACAAATCGGGACGTTTCCGGCTGGACAATTGTATTATAGCCACCCCTTTGTTATTGCGATTTGGACTTGTTTATATATTTTCGGGTTCCGAACTTGTTAGAAAGCAAATTTGATTGTCCGGGACTTTCCCGGCCGGCAACAAAACGCTATTGTCACCCCTTTTATTAATCCTACTTAAACATTAGGGCTTCTGGGCTTAGGGTCTAGGGTAAGCAAGGTACTGGTGAACAGTCTAGGGTGATTCGAAATACTGGGTCTAGGGTCTAGGGTAACAGGGTTCTGGGTTTAGGGTTTAGGGTAATAGGGGTTCTGGGTTTAGGGTTCAAGGTAATAGAGGTTTTGGGTTTAGGGGTTTACTCGGGGTTCTGGGTTTGGAATTTGGGGTGCTTCGCGCTCCACGTGAGATGCCCAAGCCGCAGCTGCAATAGTGTCAACACCATGCCCACCAAATGCCGTCAAACCGAAAGTCCTTGGGGCATGGAGTCTACGGAGCCAATCTCACTAAGGTCGGTCCACTCCCGAATATTGCCCTTGCCACCGAATATGAGGCCCATGGTGTTGCGGATCCTTGGCGCATTTGCAGATGTATTCGCCAAACTGTTGTACGTCAGTAGCTATATTTACGCTACGACTTGGCACCAGACGTTTCGATCGGTTTGGGGAGCATTGTAACTGAGACCGCTCTGCACTGACAGGTCCTCGACTGCTCGGTGTCGGCAGCCTCGTAGGGAGATCGTATAGACAGAGACCCTGTTGACAAACCCAGATTGGGGAATGCGGCATCCGTTATAGTGGGCGCATGCTGTGTAATTCTCGTGAACGTAAGTTGAATATAGGAACAGTGCCCAATTCTTCCATCTGGGTGGGTCAGCGTGGTTCAAGCGGCGACATGTCCGCCTTGGCCGCGCTGTGCAGCGAGTGGCAGGCTTCCATCCGGAGTTTCGACTTCGCTGCAGGGGGCTTCGCTTGGGTAGACGTGTGGCGTGAATGGGAGGCCCCTATGCGATGCGCTCTGCGAGACGCTGGGTGGAACTTGACTAGGCAGGGAGTCTCCCTCGAGCCTCCCAAAGCAAGAAGCGCAAGTTCGGGGCCTCCGACTCTGAAAAAAGATGCCCACATCGCCACTCGCCATGTACAGTTGGCATGTTAGCATTCCGTCTTATTGTTTAGTTTTCTTGCTCTTGCTTTATATTATATGGCCGAGAAATAGCTAACATTCCGTCTTCTTTCGTTCTGTCTCCTGGCATTTTGCAGCTCAGGAACAGCTACGTTCCGAGCTTCAGGCAGCCCAGGATGGCGAGGCGGTCACTGGGAAAATCTTCTTGCAGCGCGAGCAGAGACAATGGAATCCGTACCTGCTAAGCCCCAGCCGGATTGTGAATTTAGTGCGAACATGTTCAAAGCTGTCCCTCCACACACAGAAGCCACCCGGGCTTCCAAGCCCGCCTGCCGCTTCAGCGGATGCTTTGGCTTTCTCGTCTCTTATAGCAGCGCCGTCGCGCAATGTCATTTGCTCCCAAGGAGCTTTCAACTGACCAGAGAAGCTACAAGTGCCACGATCCGACAGACCATTTTCGAGGAACCCGTGAACGAGCGCACGAGCCAAGCCGAAGTGTTATCAACAGTACATGACAGAACGCCTTCCGGACCCCCAGGCCAGGTCGTGTTTTTAAAAAAGAGCTAATTTAATGTATAAGTCTGTCACTAAAGGTGTTGGGTGTGTTCAAGGGTTAGGCTAAATGGGGGCCTCATAGGGATGACTTTTGCATCAAGGATGTCTCACGACCATCCTCCTCGTGAATGAGGGGATATTTCCACTCACTGCGTATGCTTTAGGAGCTAGGAGGAATTCTGCTTGGCTTTAAGGGCTTCAGGATTTCGGGATCGGGGGGGTAAACTTCAGCGCTGGGGTTTGGGTTTTCGCCTGGGGTTTAGGGCAACGTGGCTTGCATGAAAGAATTGTAGGGGTGAGATGCAGCTCCTCACGCGTAAAGGATCGTAGAACCGCAAAAGAATCTCGCAGGGCTTTCTTTGCCTTACCCCAACTTGGAATCCTAAAAAAAGGGGCCTTATACCGACTAGTGTCCTGAACCACGGTTCTTATGCTCCCCACTATGGGCTTGCACGTTAGGTGGATCAGCCAGGGTTCCTTCTTGCGGGTCATTGTATTAGATTATTTGCCGCTGCTGCTTATTCAGGTTAGGAAATTTGATTTTTTAGGAAAATGATGGGAGGTACATGTTGCTCATCATCAGCAGGTTAAGGTTTCCTTCCTTCATAAAAACGCACGCAATGTTGGCTATGATATATTACAACTTTTCTTTATGAGGGCTTGCAGAGAGGAGCCCCTAGTTTTTGCACTCCCCCGTTCGTGACAAGGGTTTGAGTTGGTTGATCTTAAATCTCAAAACCCTCAACCTTGAAGTCTTTTCGTTCTGACGAGCCAGGCTAGTCTTGCCTTGCAAAAATTCCCGGCCCCCGCAAAGATCTCACGGATGATTGGAAGGTTCCATGTTTTGCGTTCTGTAAGGTATCAGGGACATCCCACAGAACCCTGAATCAAGTATGTTTCCCCGAAGCAAGCATCATGGAAGGCAGAGAGGTGCCCAACAGCTGAGGCGGAGCATCAAGCATTCCCCTTGGGAATTCTGGTATACCAGTACGCAGAGATCATGCAGCAGTTGTAATCACCCTCCCCAAATCATTGACCCCCCACCCCTAATAATACAAACATTTAGTGGGATTATGTTGGGTGTTGAAAATTGTGGAGGAGGGAGGTGTTATTAGGGGGCATGAACCTTCAACGCTTATTGTTAGGGTGACGGGATTAAGTTCAGGCAACTTCGCGGCATTTGCCCCTTCCGTTTCTGTGGAAGAGCGACAGCGAATCTTGACGGCGCCCGGGCTGATCCTTTTTCAAAGGTGGGGTTTAGTTTTTAGGGCTTTAGGGCTAAGGTTTAGGGTAGGTTGGAGGGTTTAGGGTGTAGGATGTAATAGGGCTAGGGTTCAGGGATGTTCTGGGTTTGGGTTTTTAGGGTTCAAGATTTGGCGTTAAGGGTTGATGCGCTGCTGTTTCAGTAGTCGCTCAAGCCCCCCCGTTGTTGTTTAGGATTCTGGACTTTTGGTTTGGTGTTTGTGGGTTTAGGATTTAGGTTTTGAATTTTTTGGGATGTGGTGCAGTGTAGGGCGTAGGGTCTAGGTTCACATATCCACGTCGAAGAGGCATAATCGGACAAAAGGGCATTTTGTTGACGTGTGTTGAAAGAATTTATTTTGACTGTGTTTGCTGCTGCCCTTGTGGCTATCCTGTGGCAGGGTCGGATTTCCACGAAGCAACTACGAATGTCTGCTGGGCCCCCCCTATGCTACCTTAGAAAGTGCCCCACTACCTAGGATACGTAAAGCAATGTTTTTGTGTTGATATGACCCTTTCTTACGCCTTTGTTGTTCATCATACTGCTTTTGGTAGTTTCTGCTATTCTAACTTGGCAACGGGCGCATCGCAGACATTCATGGTAAGGGTCTCGCAGGAGATCGACTTTGATATCATCGCTTCGAGACCCAAAAGCCCAGACCCCTTGAACCCTAAACCGTGCATGCCCGTTGGAGATTACCCACCCATTGGCTATGTTCCCTGCAATCCCGACCCTTTAGTTTGGAGATTAGCGTTTGGGGCTTAATGAAGATTAGAATTATATACATATTTATGGGCCCCTGAAGAGCCCAAAAGATGGGGCCACCCAAAAAGATGACCCCGCTATTGCATTGGGGAAACTTCGGGATTGTTGGGAGAAGAAGCGAATCCAAAACTGCAGCCTCTGCGTATACTGTATCTTAAAACCTTAGACTACTCTATGTAGAACTCAATTTTGAAGACCCTAACCTTCCTTCAAGTCCTGACCCCAACTCCCAACTTCTTAGCCTGCAACCCCAACGCTTAAATCTCTAAACCCCTAAACCCTGCACCCCGAATCCCAAATCCCAAACACCCCAACATGGAAGACAGAAGCTTCTCTTATTGGGGGGTCCATGCGCCCACCCCCCTGCTAAACCCTAAGCCACTAACATCCTAAACCATTCAACCCTAACATCCGAAACAGCCGAGAGCTTCAACCCTCAATCCCTAAAGCAGAAACCATAAACCCCAAACACTTTCCTGAAGTAGCGGCAAGCTTACTGGGCCTTAGTAGGGAATAACGGAAAATATGTGTATATGTATACATATCTATATACATATATATATATATCTGTATGTATGTATGTATGTAAGTATGTATGTATGTATGTATGTATGTATGTTTGTATGTATGTTTGTATGTATGTATATCTCGTTTTAGGGGTTGTATAGGGACTAGAACCCCTTGTTCCCTACTAGCCACCAGTAAGTATCCCCATAGAATCACCTATATACTGTAGCAGTTGCCACTTGATGTTCCATAATAAAAACCCCATATATACCCCAAACCCTAAGCCGTCAACCCTACATTATATGGTAGTTTCCTTCAAAAGGGGACCCTAATGTAGACCCCAAAATACTATAGTCCTTATTATGGGGACCTTCACAAAGGTACCCCTAATTTTGGGAATCCCTCAACCCTAGACCCTATATAACCCCTATATCCCTTCTTTAAAGGGTACCCCTAATTTTGGAAAACCCCATATTCCCTTATCAAGAAAAATCCTACATTATATTCCCTTATAGTTTCCTGTAGGTAGACAGAATATGGGGTATATGGGGATCTTATTGTAATAGACCCAAACCCATATTCTATCTGCTTAAAGGGGACTACAAACCTTAGACCCTAAGCTCTAAACCCCAAACCCTAAACCCCAAACCTTACATCCCTCCCTTGACCACACACAAACCCCAACATATACCCTAAATCCTAAACCCTAAACCCTACATGCGTGGTTGTCAACATTATGGTCCCTTTTTAGATCCCTATTATAGTACCGCACCTAATAGTTAGGGTACCCAAAAAAAGACCATAATGTTGACAGCCACCCACATTATATTCCCCCAACCACAACCAAACGAATCGAAAGGTGTTGAGCCTCCTCCGGCCCTCCCTTCCCGCTCGAGATGCCGAGCATCCGGTGCTGCACCTGGGACGCAAAGCCAAAGCCTAAACCTTAAAGGGGTTTCGGATTTAGGGTTTAGGGTGTAGGATTTAGGGTTAGACTTTAGGGGTTTAAGGGTTCAGGGGTTTAGAGTTTAGGGTTTGTGGGTTTAGAGTTTAGGGTTTGGGGTTTTGGGGGTGTGGGGTTCAGGGTAAAGCCAGAACCTTAAACTTAATTTTTCGCTTCAGGGTATACATTGGGGGTTGTATATAAGGAATAATGGAAAAGAAAAGTCAGATTGCTATAGTGGATTGGGGATTATATTGGGATATTTCACCTACTTACCACAAGGATGTAAACCCCAGTCCGAGGCCCCAAACTCTAAACCTTCAACCCTCAACCCTAAACCTGAAATTCAGAACCCTATCCCCGAGTCCGGTCCCTCAGGCGCCCGAGACTCTGGCGCTTTGGTCCTGCTGCCGCGCAACGCTGGGCGAGACTCCCGGCCCGACGCTCACTTTTTAGGGAAAGGGTGGGGTAGGGGGGGAGGGGGTAGGGGGTGAGGGGGTGTGGGGCAGTTTGGGGTTTAGGATTTAGGGCTGCTGCGGGGTTTAGGAGCTCAAAAAAAAAAAGGCTTTAGGGTTCAGGCTTGAAACCAGAGGCGTGCTATAGCAGTACTGGTATTTAGGGCTCCATAGGGGGAATTCGGGGGGACCCCAAGTTTGGGCTAAACTTTGAGTTCAAGTTTTCAGGTTTTGTTTAAATTGTAGGGTTCAAGATGCGGGGTTCAGGACTTTGAGTAAGGGTTTCAAGTTTTTGCGGGCTTTTTTACGGTTATGGGCTTGGCGTGTAGGGGCTCAGGGTTGGGAGATGAGGGGTGTGGATTTGTGGCGTAGATTCAAAGGTTCAGAGCTCAGGTTAAGGCTTTAGAATCGGGGTTAAGTCTTAAGGTATAGGACTTGGGGCTTACTATGTTCAGTCTAGGGCCGTTGGCTCTTTGGTGGTAAGAACAAGAGGCGTAAAACGGGATTTGGGAGGCAGCTACATCAGTTGTGTCGAACTTTGTGCGAGGTTTCATCGGATGCTGCAAGGCTGTCGGCATTTTTAATTGCAGCGAAAAGACCAGAAGATCAGAGCCACGACAGGGTATAGATGTTGGGATGAGGTAAGGAGGTTCAGAGAAGTATTTCGGGCAGCTAGGGGGCTAGTACAGAGGGGGGTAGCAGGAGAACCCATGA
>CAJNIZ010045761.1:2442-18467 GCA_905231905.1 Symbiodinium pilosum | reverse complement strand
CTTCATATTCATATGAGCTATATATAATCTAAACTCCTAGTATCCCCCTTAATAACCCTATAGTAGTCCCCTATACAAACCCCTATATAACCCCCTTTAAGGACTTTAGACTATAGCTCATATGAGGATCATAAGGAGTTTAGTGGTTCTTCCGTGGGCTGTTGGGAGTGAGGCTCGGGCCAGCCCACGTTCATAGAAGTAGCCAAGAATGTAGGGATAAATAGGGGTTATATAGGGTTATATAGGGATAATGGAAAAGACAATGGAAACTACTATATAGGGTTTAGGGTTTAGGATTAATCCCCTAATGATGGAGAATTCAATGGAAAAGAAAATGGAAAATCAAATAGAAGCTGGGTTTATGTAGGGGATTATGAGTGAGAAGTAATCCATTCGGGGAGAGGGGATACTTAAGCAAGGTGAGGGGGTTCATTAATAGGAGAGGGGAGTACAAGTTAGACAGTTGAGGGTCAACATCCTCCTGCAAGGACCCTAAACCCCCTAAACCCTGTAGACCCTATAAACCCTATCAACCCCTAAAACCTTAAACCAGGTAGGATCCATGAAGCATAGGCCAACTTGAACAGGATGATGGGTGAAATAAACATCTTAGGGTTTCCCAAACTCAGGGGTACCTTTAAAGGGCATATATGGAGTTATCTAGGGTTTTTATAGGGTTTAGGGTTTAGAGATTCCCAAAATTAGTGGTGCCTTTAAGGGACGTATATAGGGCTTATATAGGGTTTAGGGTTTCCAGAAATTCGGGGCACCTTTTTAAGGTCCCTTGAATGGTGTTTACAATGTATCAGGCTATTCCGAGGCACTGTTTAATGTGAGGCGGGGGGTTATATTTCTATGAAGGGATCAGGGTTTATGGCACTAAGCTTCAAGCTGTACATCCCAGGCCCCCAGCCCTGAACCCTAAATCCTGCCCTCACCCCTACAAGGTCCCAGCCCCGGGTGCTCCGCGCGTAGACACACGGCCGGAGAGGCGCTACGAAGCCCCAGCTCCGCTACCGGGCAGCACATTTGGGTAGGTTTGAGGGTCAGTTTTGGGGGCTGAGAATTAGTTTTTGAGGTTTGAGGGCTTAGGGTTTAGGGGTTTCTGGTTTCGAGGCTTAGGATTGAGGGGCGTAGTGACTGCAGTCTTTAGAGGTTTAGAGCTTGGATGTTTAGGATTTAGGTTGTGTTTAGGGTTTAGGGCTGAATGATTTGAGGGTTGTGGCTTGGAGGGCTGGATTCTACAGTATCAGATTATTTGTATTGTCTGCTGCAGGGCTCTAAGCTTTGCGACGTTACATTGCTGTTGGAGGGTTGGGATATAGTGCTGTGGCTTCTAGAGGTTGCAGGTTGGGAATCTACACGTGATTGAGAACGTAGCTGCAGCTTTAACCCTATATCCTCTCCATAAGATTGGTTTTCACAAGCACCCAAAAACTTACTTCATCGAAGCCTCACGAGCCAAGTTCATTTTGGGTCGCTTTTGAACCCTGGACTCTGAACCCAAGCACCGCTGCCTGAGGTCTCTCTTTAAGGCCTCGAGCACGAGAGCCTTCAGGGTTAATGGGCTTTGAAGTCTTCAACCCTTCAAGGGTTACAATGATGACCTATCGAATTTCTTTTAGATTCCATTAAGGGCTGGCTTAAGCAGCGATAGCTTTCAACACGGCTTTAGGAAAGGAAAGGTTGCCATAGAGTCATCTGGCCTTTCTTTTCATCTAAAGTCAGGACTAGGGCCAAGGGCTCAGAATCCTAACAGCAGTTCCCAGACGAGTCCCTGCAGTCTATGCTTTCAATCTCAAGTGTCATGCAGCCCAACAGTCCCAGTGAGGGAAGCCGCAAATGGAAGGACCTTCAAGGAGGATATAGCTGCAAGCGGAAACAAGCTTGGAGAGCCTCCGACTAGGAGCAGCCACATCCTTTGCCCGATGCGGCCAGTGGAAAAAAAGCAGCTGCAACAACCCAGCAGCCAAGGTGCGGACGCGGCTCATTTCTAATAGCCACCTTTAGGCGGCAGCAAAGGCAATCTCAATGTGCAAGACGGAGGAACAGGTGTCCAAACAACTGCTACCTTCGCTATCGTGACATCCGACAGTACTTTCCTCGAGCGCCGGAGTTCTAGGTACCACTGGGCTTGCTTCTCCCAAACAGCTTCGGGCTAGCGCGAATTGCCTCACAAGTATGTTTTAGGTTTTAGTTTCATGAAAGCCTGTCTAGGCCGTATCCTAAATCTCAGGCTATACACCCAACACTTTGAAACCGAAGGCCCAAGACTCAAGCATCCCTCGAAACACCAGGATTGTCCTTGAGCTGGGTTGTAGGGCTCAATTCCTCGGTCAAATAGGGAACCACAAGCATCCTCACAATATCCCAATGGATCCCTTTGTCAATACTACATCGATCTTCATTAGACTCCTTTTCCCCTTTTAAGGTCCTAAATTCCTTATAAAGCCAGGCTAAGCAGAGGATGCTAGAATAGTTTTGATCCCTGACAACCCCATTCCTTTGCTGCCTAGTCAACATGCAAGATTCAACAAGCACATATCCCTTCTATCATCCCGCCGCGTTGAATGCTCCGTGGGCATATGTTTGATGTTGGGGTGGTGCGTGTTCAATGTGAGGGAGAAACCTACACCTTAAAAAACAATAAGCCCTAAATCCCACACCCTGGGAATAGTAGGAATGGATTGGATCAGACTGGCTAGTGTAGAAGCCTGATTAGTAGGATTCTGAGCCTATGATCCCGGTACAGCTCCAACATCATACACCCTCAAACCATATTCAAATTAAATCGGCCCTTGCATACTATTTCTATTAAACCTGTATATAACACGAGCTCCCATGCCATTTTCATTTTTCTTCTTTTTATGCAGTATCCGCGCCCCCGAAACCTAAGCCCCAAACCTTAAACCGCAGAATCCCTACGCAACTGTAGTGTCATATACTCCCAAGGCCCCTAGCCTTCAACCCTAATTTCAAACATCTTCCCTAGATCCTAGTTCTTAAACCGTAAACTTAAAGTTGAGGAGCTCCTTGTCGCGGCTTGCGCGGACGCTGCTCACGCGCGGCCTGCGCCAGCGCCCCACAGAGGACGCCCGGGAGTTTTCAGGTCCAGGTTGGGTTTAGGGTGTAGGATCGACGGCTTACGTTACTGCTTAGGATCCAGGGATTAGAGTGTAGGGCTTCGGGTTGAAGGTTTTTTGGTCATGTAGGGGCCTAAATACTTCTAAGAAATTTTGAGAAATATTCTACTATAGTGAAGGTTTAGGTTTGGGAAGAAGGTTTGGGCACCGCAATGTAGTGGCTTCGGGCCTAAAGACTTTGGATTCAGGGGTTTAGGGATTAGTGAAATTGGAAAATTAAATGGAAACTGGGCTTATGTAGGAATTTACAGCTTCTTGAACTGTCATGTAGGGGCCTAAATAGTTCGAATAGGTTTTCATCTATGTTCGAATATAGTTACACACGGGTTATAATTATAGGCTATAAGAAGATTTGTCTTCAAAATTATTCACGTTGAAGGTTTACGTTAACAAAGGGGCTTAGGGTTTAGGGCTTCCAGGTCTAGGGTTAGGGGCTTAATGTGTGGGCCTTAAGGCTTAGGATTTACGGCTCAGGGTTTAGGGTTTGGGGGACATGATAGTGGTAATGATGGAGCGGAAACCTATTGGATTTGATGCACTTTCAAACAGAACTGTAAGCTTTTCGGACCCTTTTGGGGCTCCCTCTTGGTTTGCGGGGAATAGCTGCAAGCAGGAGTCCAGAGATGATACAGAACCTTGAATGTTGAATGATGTTTTCCCCTTGTAGTCCATACATAACCTCGCATAATAGTCAAGATATCTTGTACGGTAGTCCTCTCCCCGTAATAACAAACCCCCCAGCCCTTCTAAAAAAAACTTCACAGCACAAGATATTACAGGGAATGTTTATTAGGGGGTTTATTCGGGTGAGATCATGTAGTCTCTCTCTGTGGTGAAGTGGTTGGTGTCGGTCACGAGTGTTTATCACTAGGTAGGAGAACTTGCCACTCACAGCCAGGTTATAACCAAAGTTCCCCTTTACTTTGTATTGAGGATGCTTCGTGATGTACTTCCCTAGGGTTTTAAAAAGATCCCTGTCGAATCTGTAATCAGATAATCAGAGCCCGCATACTCCTTAACGATACCCATAGCTTCCCTTGGGTCCCTAAATCGTGAACCCTAGACCTCAAGGCTATCCCTTCTGTGGGAACCTCCCAAATTTAGGCAACTCAATCGCCAAGACCTTTCCGGAGGCCGTTGGTTTGATTTTCGGTTTTGGGCTGCAGGCATTGTTTTTGGGTTTAGGCGTTTAGGGTTTTAGGCTTTAGGCTTTTGGGGTTTGAGGTTTCGGGTTATACTGGCATGGTTTCAAGGTTCAGGGTTCAAGGGTTTAGGGTTAAGGCTTATAAGGGCATGGTTTAAGGGTTTAGGCGTGTAGGCCTTAGGGTTTAGGGCATGGATTAAGGGCTTAGGCATTTAGGGTGAAGGGTTTTAAAGGTTTGTGGGTTTCAGGTCTAGGGTTTAGGGCTTGGCCCGCCAAAAGTATGGCATTTGTCTTTATACATGGGTTTAGGGTTTAAAGGTTTAGGGTACCAGATTTAGTACTTTAATCCCTGTAAACCCCTCTATGCTCCCAACGCCCATTTCATTTCCGTGTTCTTTTCCATTGCATTCTCCATGATATTGGAGTTAATAATCCACCCTAGACCCCATTTGAGCTGTAGTCTAAACTCCTGAAAGGGGTTATGGGGCCTATAGGGTTCGTATTACAGGGCCTGAGGGGAAATTAGGAGTTTAGACTAATAGCTCATATAATCCACCCTAAGCCTTCAACCCTAAACTCCAAAACCCCAAATCCGAAACCCGAATCCGTACACCCGAAACCCCCTTTGAGCTACTGTCTAAACTCCTTAAAGGGGGGTTATATAGGGGATTATATAGGGGGCTACTATAGGGGTTAGTAAGGGGGATACTAGGAGTTTAGACTATAGCTCATTTAGGTTCCCTGTATGAAGCCCCTCCCTTCCAGATCGCCGCGCGCGCCGTGCGACGAGCTGCAAGGCTTGCTGGTCTAGGGTTTAGGGTTCAGTGTTAGGTTTTAGGGCTTAGGGTTCCGGGTTTATGGCTTGGAGGTTTATAGGGGCAGTTACATACATCATATGATTTACTTGCTTTCCAGGTAGTGTTTTCTTACCCCACTAAAACACTGGCAATGTGGGTAGTTCTCAAAATGGCGGTCCCTTATCCCCCACCAAATAAAATCCTGACAAGAGGAGCGTTGTGAAAGCAACCCGAATCTGGAACCTAACTCTGAATCCTTAAAAGTACGACAGATGTCCAAGCCCACATCCCAAACGAGGATCCCTACTTTATCATATAGGTTTAGGGCTCCAGGTAAACCACGATAGGGGGTAACATCCATGCTCCCATGGTAGCTGAAATATTGACCGTAGCTCATATGATTTCTCACCCTAAACCCTAGTAGGGAATAGAGGGAATATAATCCCTATATACTCTTTTCCCTTATCATTCACCCTAAACCCCAATTACCCTAAGCCCTAAACCCTAAACCAGATTTTAAGCTAAATCCCCTGATGCTACTGCACAGAGAACCTTAAACCCTAAACCCTCAAGCGCTGATGTTTTGTGACAAAACTGCCCTGATTTGGGTTATTCGATTCCCTAAACTCTGAAGCCTGAACCTTATACAATCTCCAGGAGAGGCCTCCTATAGTCGAAGGGGTTAGCTTCAAGCAGGTTTGCTTTCGGGTCCTTATCCCACAGACTCTATTGACCCCTCCCCCCAAAAAATGGTCGTGGGATGCACTCGATATTTTTTCTAACGAAAAACACTTTCAGCACTCAACCCTAAATCCTGATTCGGAATTTTTCCGCAGTAAGAGAACTACCCGTAGTAACTATCCGTAGACCTTAAAACTCTAAAGCCTAATTTGCAAACTTTCTGAAAGTAAAGTCTCATCTACCACCCTGGCCCACCAGGATAATCATTATAAAGCCCAATATTCAACACAGTTTCAGTGTCTTTTCCTATTTTCTTTCCCCTTCTGATCAGCCACCAGAGTTCAGGCCGGCACGTGTAGGCAGATCTTCGATTGAGCTTTAGATATCGGGACTACTATTGGGGATATGAATGAGGATAAACTATAGCTCAAATGGGCGTAGGGCGCAACTTCTAGAGCTTCGCAATGGCTTCTCCTAACCGGTAAGTGAGTTCGTCCAAATTCGAGCCATATCCTCGTCGCTGCAGGGCTGGCCTGAACTGCCAGGTCCTAATTCCTGGGCCCGATTACGTCTAAGACTGCAAAGACAGGGCTAGTGGTGGGGTTTCTACTTTCCGCGAGGTAGAGGGAACAGCTTCGTGATGCTCTGCATTGTGAGTTTGTGAAATAAAGGATGGCTGTGCTACCAGCGCACTCAACCATATGAGCATGGTGCCAAGCTTAGAGCATGCTCAAGCCGCGTGGAATTAAAAGACCCCCAACCGGCTTAGGGCCTTATGGTTACTCAGAGAATCAAATTTGAAACCAAAGCCTTAAGCCTTGAGTCCTACACCCCTCAACGCTCCAAACCCTAAACTCCAAACCTCAAACTCCAGACCTTAAGCTCTAAAGCCTAAACCCATAATCCCTAGCCCTAGATCACAGCAACCCTTAGCCACAAAACCTCAAACCCATTAACCCTACTGTTGATATTGCAAAACACCTGCATGACCTTAGTTAGCACGATAATTCCCAAGGCATACCGTACTAACGGCCATGCAGGATGCTTAATCACCACCCTAATCGCTAAACCCTAAACCCTGTATGTCCCTATATGTCCTTATATATCCCCTGAATACATCCCTGTATATCCCCGTATATCCCTATATAACTAGCATCCACCCTAGATCCCAATTATTGGGGTTGATAACCTCCCTATCTATATATCCCGTACAACCTCTTTAGGGGGACCCCTAGTTTTGGAAACGCTAAACCCTATGTCCTATAGAACTCTTATGTATCCTAAATGCCAAAGCCTAAACCCTAATCCTTTAATTTTACAAGTTTAAGCCTGAAAAGACGTTCCCAAACCCGAGGCAAGCCCAACCCCTAAACCTTACACCCTAAACCATATATCCCAGCATTCGAAAGCCTTCATTCAGGCCTAGCAGCACACAGCGGGAGCCCACGGCCACAACGCGGACACGAAATGCTGAGGCCTGATTTAAGGAGTTTAGAGTTTGGGGCTCAGGTTTTGGGATTTAGGGTTGGCCTAATCAATAGCGTTCCCAGGGCTATAGGGTTAGGGTAAATAGGGAACCTTTACAGGGGTCATGCAGGGTATATATAGGGGGTATGTAGGGGATATAGGGTTTAGGATTTAGGGTTGAGGGTTTCCCAAACATAGAGGTCCCAGGCTTATCAAGGACATATGGGGATTCTCTAGGGGGATATAGGGTTGAGGGCTTCCAAAAATTTGCGGTCCCTTTACAAGCTCCTATAAGAGATTTATGGGGTTCTACAGGGGGATGTAGGTTTAGAGTTCAGGATTAACAAAAATGCGAGGTGCCTTTGACCGGGTTGAAGGGGAGATACAGGGGTTATGATATACGGGGCTATTAACCCCGATAATGACTAATGAAATGGATAAGAAGATGAAAAAAAATAAAACTGGGACTATAGGCGGATTTATAGGAATTCATCAAGGTTTCTCAAAAGCAGGGGTGCCGTTTTAATAGTTGCACAATAAAGATTATAGCGTATTGGGAGTTGGTTGGGGATCCCTTGATTTATGAAAACTACGACAGGACTTTCCATGTTAGTTACTGTTAGTCTTGGGGGAGGATAGGGGTTTCAGCATTTAGGGCTTGGGGCCACGCGGTTTACGGTGTAGGGTTTAGGGTTTGGAAAAACTCTTTCATAACGTAAGTGGCACATATCGTAAGTATGATGGCAAGTTGCAATCCTCAGCGGAAAGTTGCCATCCTCAGCGGAAAGCACCTGGGCCGTGAGGGTCAGTGGGTTAACCATTCTGCTATCCATGGGTACGGTTCTTTCCGGAATTGGAGTTGCATCACTAGCCATGCCATGGAGAAAGGTGAATACCTCATAGAACAGTTCACAGCACAGTTCCTTGAGTGTTTGCTCTAGTGCTCTACTCACAGATGTCTTTTGAGGTGCAGCTCCCTTTACAAATGACCCACTCAAGAAGTTGGCAGGGGCAGGTTCCAGCTATCTTGATTCCCTTTACTACCAGATCACTGCCATGTACGATCTTCAGACCAAGAAGACCCAGCATCTTCCTGCAGGGACAAAAGAATTGACCTTGCCGTCGGACCACTTTTGTTCAAACTGCTTGAAGATCGACCACTTTTTGCAGCCATGGCGGGACCAGAGGATGAGGTTTTGACTTCCGAGGAGGCAGCGCGGAAGCTGTGGCCTTCAAGTCGGCAGGCTCTCTGGTTTTTGGTGTGGTGGGGCATGCTTATGATGCCTGAGCACTGTGCGGCAGGGCACAAGAGGAAATGGTTCAACACCAACAAGTAAGGGTGCAATTATTTTTGCATTGCACGACCCGCATTCCCAATCCAGATTTTGACCGCGAGAACGAGGATGAAGAAATTCCTCGGAAGCAGTTATGCAACCAAAAAGAGCACATGGCACCGCCCTGGAACTGTTCCGTTCTACGCTGCCAACAATCTTACGCCTAAGCAGTACCCAGCCTGTTTGTATTGGTTTGCTGCCTATGCGCCATACACAACTGCTCGAAAGCAAGCAGGAGTCAGTGTGGCCAAGGCTTCTTGCACGCGTTCGCAGCATTCTTTGGCTGTCAATTGCTCGGTCAAATCCGGCGCAATGGGTGGAGAAGGAAAGATCGTGTGCATAGATGAGACGTGGCCGACTAAGAAGAAGAGGTCCAAAGGTGGTTTTCAAGGTCGCCCCACTGCAGACACGAAAACCACTGTGCTCGGCATGATGGAGATAAATTTTGAAAGCCGCCGAGCAACTGGAAATTGCATCCTTCTGGAGATGCCAGACCGGTCTGCTCGAACCTTGAAGCGCTTGCTTCATCAATACTCATGTTGTTCCTGACAGTTTGATCTTTACAGACAGTTTAAAGGTTATGCTTGGTTGTCTAGGCCAAACTCAGGCTTCGTTCACCACTGTGTAAATCACAAGCGCTGAGAGTTCTCCGAAACAGAGAGAACTTTTGGAAGGGAAGTTGTGGTCTCTACAAATTCAGCTAGGGGACTCTACAAGTTCAGCTAGGGGACTGTTTGGTCGACTCAAGAGCTTTCTACGCTCCTCTACCAAACAAACTGGGAGATGCTGATATGCTCCCTGAAAAACGGTGGAAAGCATGCTACATTTTTAGATATTACATGCTTCAATCGTGTATCCTAAGCACTGGAAGTAGGGTTTGGGCAGCATGAAAAGGACTGAGCTGGCATTTTGAATTTGGCGTAGTCAAGGTTCCATGGGAGCTCATAGAGAGGGTCAGAGTCTGGGGGGTAAGGGACTGTGTTGATCCAATCCACAAATGCTGAGGAGTAACTTCTATCTAGGTGAGTGTCAGCATAAGTTCTGATCTCATCAACAAAAGTTTTTGGGCCTGTCTTGGATAAAACCGAACCTAAAAACACACATACCATTAGGAAGGTAAAAGGATTGTTTCCACAAATACGTACGGGGGGAAGGAGTCCTACGCTCAAACCAAATTGTATTTCCCCCGTCTAAGGAATGCATAAATTGGTTACGCGAGCTAGTTGAAAATCCTGCAAAAGTCACAAGTTTAGTCGGCACTGTGGGCTGTCGCGCAAGCATGCGGTCGAAAGAGAGATAAGATTCCAGTACTCCGTTGGAATCCTTCCTTTTGTTGAAAAAAGGACGCGCGCTGCATCCGCGCTCAGCTGCTGTTGCTACCAAAACCTTAACACAAAACTCAAACCGTGCAACGAACCCTATCGGCCTATTGGTCCCGCGGGATAGGTTTTAGGGCTCGGGGTCTAGGTTCCCGCGCGCCATGATCCAGATCCGGCCGTAGAAACCTAGTTGATCAACTCTCATTCATGGGAAGAATGACCAATTCCCCTTTGAGGACCCTCCCCCCTCACAAGACAGGGATACCGCCGCCCGTTGGTGGATACCACAGCCGAGTCAGTGAATACTGCAATTGGGAGATCAGAGCAGGGTTGGTGACGATTCCCGTGACTCACCCTTGCAGGCTTTGATTCGAAGCCCGCCAGGTTGAAATCTGCAGCTGATAGTCCCCCTGAAGTAGATAGAATAGTGGACATATGGAGATTTTTTATGGTTATTGGGAAATTCAAGTTCGATAAGTCTTCAAAACATTACCTCAATTGATTCGGACGCTTGCTGCTTAACCTACATTGCACCCGAACTGTTTCCTTGGCCTTAAGATGCACGGCTCTTTGCGGGAGGCTCCTAGGCAAGATGACGGAGACAACCGCGGGCAGGGTCCTCAGAGGGACTGCTGGAGGTTCATGGGCTTGGGTTTTTTGACGCAGGGGTTTCCAAAAACATTGACCCCTCACACCCCAATATGCTCTGATCGTTATTATCATAGTAACTCCGAAAAGCAGTCCGCTGTTGTTGAAAACCGGTTTAAGATTCGGAGTTCGCAGTTTAGTGGTATGGTCGTAGCTCAACGATCACTACCCAAATTCGAAGGCTCCAAACTCCAACAAAGATTACCCGCAATCTAGAGAAGGCTTGAAACATTCCCAACATCGCCCCTGCAACATTCCAAATTTAGTCAATCCTCCACGCTTTTGCCTCCCAACAGACTTTCCCCAAAAAATCTGCAAAATGCATTTGCGTTTTGGCGCTTTAGTCTTCAGGCTTCAGGCTTTAGGCTGAAAGTCTTCTAGCCTTCCTACATTGGTCTAATTTAAGGGCTGGAGGATTTCAAAAGTCGAAAAGTGCCTGTGGGCTTGTTGGTCCATCTAAAAGATTGTATTGCCGACAGTCCTAGTTGGTGTGGTTCAGGTTCAAATTGCAGCAACGTTCTGTGGCAAATTCGGTTTGCAGACTTTGGGGTTTACACCTTATACCTTGAGTCATTCCCCCTGACGGTAACAGTTACCACAAGAAATTATAGGAGTCATAATAACCCCGTGATAAGAACCCTTTAAGGACAATTACCGTAGGGGGGAATGACCCAACCTATACCTGGCATTCACCTTCAGCAAGCAAGCATGAAGAGCCCAGTTTATCTGTTCTAGGACAATGGTTTCAAAGCGGCTGCTTCGGGATTGCATGCTTGTTTGGGCGGGAGAAAGATGGGGTCGCCGACGTGTTCGTTTTGCAATTTATTGGAGGATTTAGACGCCCAGAGGGTTCTGTGGTTCTAGCCGCCCTTGGGTAAACAGAGCTCAAAAAAAGCGCTTTGTACTCCCAATCTCACATTCTATCTGCTCACGCAGAACTGTAATCCTCCTCCCTTGCCCACGGCTAGATCAAGAAACCCCCGAACAGTCCGCAGAGACCAGGGGAGCCAAAATCAAAACTCGTCAAAGGGGGTACTACAAGGGAGTATATAAGGGCTTACTGCAGGGGTTATTCAGGGGGATACTAGGAATTTAGATAATGACGTAAAAAATCACCCCCGTAGCAGCTACATGAACGCAGGGAGAGCTCCCTTATAACCCATTAAGACATTCTAAAAACAAAAGATCCCCTTGAAATCCCCCGAAATGAGCATCGACCCCCCTACGCTGACAGTCCCGCAAAAGATTACTGGTGGCCCCCAAATCCTTCATGATGGGGATAACTAGGGTCATTATACGGTTTCTAGGGGGTACTAACCTACAGACTACGTCCGCCTGACTAAACCTTAAACACCCTATACATCCCCAAAAGCGACCTAGGAGCAACCCCTAACAAGTCCCGAATCTGCAGTGGGTCTTCTCCTTCCAATCCAACCGAATTCCCACCATGCCACTTCAATCCTGCGACCCAAACCTATAGTCCCCCTTAGGTAGATAGAATATAGATTTGAGTAAATTGCAATAAGATCCCCATATGCCCTATATTCTATCTATTTAAGGGCACTGTATGCCCTGAACCCTATTGAGCTTCAAGGCTGAAACCTGGACGTAGACCGTAAAATCTAAATCCTACACCTTGAAACCCCCTAAACCCTAGCTTCGAGACCATCCAAAACTTACCTCTGGTAACCAAGGCATGAAGGAATGGATCCGTTTAGTAGTCCCCATGTAAGTTTCGAGACCATCCAAAACGTACCTCTGGTAACCAAGGCATGAAGGCATGGATCCTTTTAGTAGTCCTCATATAGCCTCAGAAGATATAGTAGTTGCCATTTGCTTTTCCAATCCTTCATTGCCGCGAACCAAGAGGTAAAAAGCCCTTTGGGCTCGAAATTGTGGAGTCGGCATGTACGTCCCAGGCGCCGTCAGTGGCGTCGGCGGTCTGCGCTGGGCGAACGCGCCCAGGAGCAAACGCTATCTGGGGTTGGGGATTTCGGGTTTAGGCTGGTTTAGGGTTAAGGGTTGCAGGCCCAAGCCGCAAACAGTGGGGTTCAGAATTTAGAGATCAGGGTTCAGGATTTAGGGCTTAGAGGCCTTGGGCTTCAGAGGCTTGGGCCTCAGGTTTAGGCATAAGGCTTGGCCTTCAGGATGCAGGTTTGAGGGTTTAGGGCTTTGGGTTTAGAGCTCTCTACCGGGCGCAAGAATACTGAATGCTCCGCATTCATGATCTTCTACTGCAGTACACCCTTCCTACCCCTACGTACCTTCCATATAACCCTCTTATAACCTCATAACAGTACATACTTGGGTACGCCCATAACGCTATTCCCCAAACCCTGTCCACTGAAAGGGAGCTTATTGTTGCGTGGGCTTTGGGTCATGAAGTGCCTCATCGTCGCTTAAGCAACGGCCCAAGAGAGCCATCAAGGCCTTCGATTACCTTGGCTGGTATTCTGATTGCAAAATTACCAACAGACAATAGAGCTTATGTGATAGACAAGAGGATGTTTTACATCAGGGCACGAGGAAAGTCACTACAGTCAGAGGTGGGAGACCTTGACCTAAACCTCATGCCCTAAAACATTTTGGAGCTTCTGCGAACTGAGTTGTTCTTGTGGCGATTTGAGTGCCAGATGCCTATTGGTGTTATTTGGACATACGTACACGTATAGTTCCCTTCAGTAGATAGAATCTGGGGTATTTGGGGATGTTTTTATGATATACCCAAAGCAATATTCTATCTACTTAAGGGGGACTATAAATAAAAAAGGGCCACTGCTTCTGAGCACCCATGACTTCGAAGGAGTTCTTCGCTATTGCTCCCGTGCTGACTCTCGACAAGGCCGGGCCCATATGGGTGGTTGTCAAAATTATGGTCCCTTTTTGGGTACCCTAAATATTAGGTGCCGTATTATAATAAGGATCCAAGAAGGGATCATAATGTTGACAACCGCCCATATACTTTTGGGCATCTGACGGCTCGGAAACTTATAGAAATTCCAAGATATAACCAGGTAACATCCTGCAGGCTCTTGTATGTACTAGCATAGAAAACAGTAATATTTTCGTGATATGTCCAGCTGGGCTTAGAACTACACGCGGCTTTGGTAGAATGAGGACCAAGTTGTTTTCCGCCTTCCAGGTGACATTGAACAACTCAAAACAATATGAGCTATAGTCTAAACTCCTTAAAGGGGGTTATATGGGGGATTATATAGGGGGCTATTCTACGGGTTACTAAGGGGGATGCTAGGAGTTTAGACTATAGCTCATGTAGAGTTGTGTCTTGAGGGCACGGCTCTTTTGAAAACTCAAAGTTGGGCATACCTGTATAACAAGAGCACACAGTAGGTTGAAGTCTTAGCAACATGATAACTTCAATTTTTTGTGGCTTCTACGTAACCTCTCATGAACTACCATGTTTTGTTCAGCCCTAAACCCGAGAGCCTACGAAACCTCCTTTTTTTTGAGCTCTGTCTTTGCCTGCGGATGAAACATAATATTGCAGGATCCAGATGCACACAATTGCCCTGTTTACGGGGCATTCCAGGAATCAGTTTTGATGATATAGTCCCCCTTAAGTAGAATATGGGGTTATATAAGGATTATATAGGGTTCTATAGGGGTTATATTGGGATAATGGAAAAGAAAACGGAAACTACTACTTAGGGTTTAGGGTTTAGGGTATAGTCCCCCTGAAGTAGATAGAATATGAGGTATATGGGGATCCAATTACACTACACCCAGAGCCATATTCTATCTGCTTAAGGGGATGATAAGTTTACAGCTAAGAGTTTGCCTTTAGGTATGTCTCACACGGCTGCGCTTCTATACGGGTGTCCCAGAAAACTGTGGCGCTTTGTTTGGGAGCTAGGTAGGGAAAAATCTCAGTCGTAATTAGCTAATACCGCATAGTCTCTCTAAGTACTCTTATGTGTAACACCAATAGTCCCCAGCTTCCCCAATGTACTAGTGGGGTCATTCTGGGGTGTTCCATTCTTTTAGCCCTTTAGGTTCTCAACCCTAGGCCCTATAAGCCCTAAACCGCAGGTTCCTTCCATTACCCCTACATAACCGCTGTTACACCCCTTCAAATTAAGTCTACATGGTAGTTTCCGTAAAAAGGGGGACCCCAATGTGGACCCTAATGAGGACTAATGCGCTCCTAGCAAAGGGACCCCTATTTTTCTGGAAATCCTCATATTTGAAGCCTTCACTTGAAGTAAGTAGGTTAGTAACCCCTAAATTCCATATACTATCCATCCCGATCATTATTAAGTTACTTCCGAAATCCTCATGGAGCCATTAGGGCATCTGGACATCCTAGGCTTGCAGCAAACCTTGGCTATCCACGTCCCCAACATTCAAGGGTTCCATTGTTGCATCCGTAAACCCTAAACCTCTAAACCTCCAACCCTTAAATCCTAAACCCTAAACCTCTAAACCTTAAACCCTTAAATCCTAAACCCTAAACCTCTAAACCTTAAACCCTTAGGGTTTTTAAAGACAGCTCGTAAGGTGGTCATGTCCTTTGCTGTTACATTTGTCATAAACCCTAAACCTCTACAGCTTAAACCCAAAAATTCTAAAGCCTAAACCTAGGGGTGGCAGGATTTAAGTTTGAAGGGTTAGACTGCAGCGTTCATCATGGCTTTGAGGCAACCCCTTATCCCCAAAACCTGAACCTTTTACACCTTAAACCTTAGGTCAATCCCGCCTCTAGTAATCGCTGCTTATGTCCCTTGTGGTACCCATTACTGGGTGGAGGATCGACCCAACTTAAACCCTAAACCTTTTAAGGAGTACGACCCTCGGTGTACAATCATGGCACTCTTGAAAGATATCCTTCCAAGGAGCCTACAAAAGTGGTTTAGGGCTTAAAGTCACTGATGGTATAGCTGTCAAGGTTGAGGAGGATTTTGGGGCATTTTTTGTGTGGATTCTTTACCTGGGGGTTGGTAGTTATGAGTAGAAGCATTACTATTTTCTATGCTCAGAAACTTACAACCACCTAGATGACCCATGAACCTCTAGCCCTAGACTGGGGTGCTGTTGAGGGGCTTAATAAAAAAAAAAGTTACTACAAGATGGGCATGCAGGCTACAATCGAATGTAAGCCTCTTAACAGTCGCCCTATAAACCTCTAATCGTGATTCTCTAGGGTACCTGAAAGGCTACTAGAAACAAGAAGAATGTGGAAACCACAACTCCAAACAACGATCACCTGGTTATCATGGCATCTTAATTTGGGGCCCAGGGTCTCCAGAATCCCTCAGCCCTCCATCCTAAACCCTCAACCCTAGACCCTAAACCTTCAATCCTAAACCTTCCCTACGGGTTCACTTCTAACATTGCCCCTCTGCAGTCTTTCGTGGTGTTGCAGACCCAATTTGCAAGTTTCGCCGCGCATGCGGGTCTAAAGCAGCAGCACTTGTTAACGTCTTTGGGGGTACGTATAGTGGGCCCTCCTAGACCAGAGGATTCGCGATGAG
>CAJNIZ010045760.1:121615-138673 GCA_905231905.1 Symbiodinium pilosum | reverse complement strand
GCCGCTGCTGCCGCCGCCGCTGCTGCTGCTGCTGGTACACATCCGTTGTTCTGGAAGAAGCAGCAAGTACTGGTCCATTGTCAGGATTCAAAAGTCTCAGCCTGTAGCCTCATGCTTCAGGAAATCAAGTAGAATTCTCCCTAGATTTCCAACAGTCCCCTGTGGCAGGTTCCCTGGTTAGAAGCAGCAATAGCTTCTGGAAGGAAGAAGAACAGTAAGCGATTAAATAGGTAAGTGGGCATCAAGGGTATCGAGCTCTTAGCCCTAAACCTGAACCTTGCACCTCCAAGGAATAGATGCTGCCGACAGGAAAATGGATCAGCAGCGAGACTGGATCTTCGTTGAGCAGACTTTGACTCTGTCGGGTTTGGTGATCTTGCTGTTTCGGCATCAGGCCTTTACGGTTTAAGGTTTGGGGTGTGTAGGGTTTAGGGCGTAGGAATATTTACAGGTCTTGTGGCGGATTTGGTTCAACGCATGGCTATCCGCACAACAACAATATCAACAATGATGGCCCCAAAGTCATCCAGAATGTTCCCACCCTTGTAGTGGGGTTGTTAGATTTTAACGTCTATGTTGTCCTCGCCTTGCAGTGCCCAACCGCAGAGTATCCTGTACTGTTCTCGCCCCCAATCCTCCAGGAAACATTACATTTCTTGTGCAATAACTACTTTAGAGTGGGGACGCTCGAAGTAAATACTTCGTTCATTTTTTTGTACGAGTCCTGTAGGGCCCCTAAACCCTAAACCCTAAACCCTAGTCACCTGGACCTTAAAAATCCGTGGTCAAGGCCTGCAATCCTCAAACCTTGAGACTCACGTTTTGAAACGGAATTAATAACTGCCATCATTTGAAATTGTGGTGCAGGGTACCTCAAATAGACCTGGACTGATATAAGTAATCAACTAAAGCCTTACTGTACTCACGTCGGCCTTAAAGCTTATAGCCCCCCTCTAGTAGATAGAATATAGGGGTATGTTTTGGGATAATCGAACAGAAAATGGAAACTCTTATAATATAATGGGTTATATAGGGTATAGAATATGGGGTATGTGGGGACCTCGTTATAATATATACCCAAAGTTATATTCTATCTACTTAAGGGGTCTATATGCCCTGAACCATGAGAACTGCCCAGGAATCAATTTCGATGCAATCCCTGAAAGCGCCTCTGGCGAGGGTTTTGGGTGTAGGGTTTAGGGTTCAGGGTCTGGAACTAGGATTTGCGAGCACCTTGCCATTCAGGCAAAATCATTTTGTCTGACCGCTAGTTCTTGGGATGTCATGACTTGAGCGCTTAACCCCAAGCCCTGAACCCCAAACCCTGTCGACCCTAAACCCTAAACCCTAAGCCTTGAACTCCGAGCCCCAGACCTGCGCAATGCCATCTGTGGTTTGGGCTTGACATCAGCTACCAGGAACACTACGGAATGTTGTTCGGGCTCAGGTTCCGAAAGCACACCTCCTGCTCCTGGAGTTTACATATATGCTGTAAGCACAAGGCTTTGGGTCACACTTTTGAAAATTGGAAGCTGGATGCGCCCAAACTTTGGTCCATAGTTGTACGCGGAGCCTGGAGTCATGCAGGACCTGATATTGGCGGGCGAGACAGAATGAGGGTTCCAGGTGTATAATTTAGGGTTTAACATTTCGTGAATAAGGTCTGGGCAGTGTCCTGCAGTAGACAGTTTTGATGGTCGGTACTCGCATTTGGGTTTCTACAAATTTGGGGTCCCTCGATCCTTGTTATAGGGGCTGAGATTGACAGGAGTACAGAAGGGGATCCCACTTTGAAAAATTAATCATGACAGTACTTAATTTGGGTATATGCTAAGATGCTTTTTGCTTAGTGCCCCAGCCCCGTATGAACTGTGTGACACTTTCCTGGCATGGGCGCCTCAATGTTGCGCCCCATGCCTCTTTAGTTTGCTTTTCCGAACTATGGGTCCTTATGATGAGGATTTCTGGCTTGAGAGTATATGACTCCTTCTTGATAAGGACTTGATAAAGACCAACAACTAGATGCGATCCTCAGGCAGACCTCAAAACAAGGCTTCCATGGAGGAACCCCGATGTATGCGTCCACGCTCCGCATTCCCAGTCCCCCCCCAATGGTATGGTCCCCATCTGGGATAAGCCACGTCTATAACCCCGAGACCAAGAACCCTTCGCAAAACACCTTTCTGAACCCTCTTTCAGACTTTGTATGAGCCCTCACAACAGGACCTAGACCACAAGGCCAAACAACCTTGATAAGTCCACCGAAAAACTCTGTGGAACCTGTATAAACTCTTTAAAAACCGTCCCGCCTTTTACGACCCATTCTGAAACCTTCTGTACAAGTCCATAAAACCATTACGAGCCCTTTTGGCTGGCAAGATTTTTTGGACCAGGCTTTTAATTGCGGACCAAAGGTGAGTGTTTGAAAGCCTGGTCCCTACTCGAGGCTCTGAAGCCCTTAGCCCGAAACTGTTGTTAGGTTCAAGTTAGGTACTGCCCCCACCCAGTAACAGTCTATATTAAGGATCCTAGTAAGGGCTATATATAACCATACTATATTTATTATCCAACTGTTACTGAGGGGTGGCAGTACCCAAGGTTCAGGGTTTAGGATTTCGGGTATATTGTGAGGTACCCCATCTGACCACGTATTACATGTGCTCATAAGTTTGTATTCCAGGGTGTAAAACCTTAAAGCCTAAGCCGCAATCCGAGCATTTCTGTTGCATTCTTTAATAGGGCCACAAAGAAGGGGGTTCAGGGCTTCGGGGATTAGGGCCCTAGGGTTTAACCCTAAGTCCTGAATGCCCTTAGGGTTTACGGTTTAGGGGAATCTTGAAGTGTTCAGAATCCCGATGACCTTTCAAGCTTCCCACAAAAGCCTGTGCACCAGTTCTAAAACCGAATGTGAGGATTTTGCAGAACAAGAGACTTCCCGCACGCATGGCAGACCCTTGTGAAGTAAGTTTGAAAACGGTGGGAAAGGAATGCAACCGCTCAAACCCTAATCCCCTAAACCCTAAACCCTAGATGCAAAATTCTCGGCCCTGAACCATGAACCCTTCGAAGCCCACTGAAACCCACCACATCTAAAGCCTAAATGGAGGTTTCCCAAAACTTTGGGTACCTTTTTTTGGGGGTCCCCACGATAAGGATTTTCGTATTTTGGGGTCTATATTGGGGTCCCCCAATGTTGGGAAACTACCAAATAAACCCTAAACCCTAAACCCTAAATCCAAATCATGTGTGGCCAGCCCATTCGTGGGAGAGATTCCAGATTGTCGAGGCTGGTGATGGAGTTGCTTGGCTAGCCACATTTAGGGTTTAGGGTTTAGGGTTTAGGGTAGGTTGACCCTTCACCCACTGATAGTGACCACAAGGGATAGTGATTCTTATGTTCAAGGTCCCTATATATTCCTTGAGTACCACCACTCCTCGTTGAAGGCCTCCCCAAACAAAGGCCAGTTGACCCCTAAGCCTTTAGGGTATACGTGCTACGGCCCTTGTGGACATTCAGGGCTACGTATCTTAGTTTCTAGCCTAAGGTCAAAGTACATAGATAAGAATGAACTTGAGAAAAGTTTTTCACTTTGGCAGGATTTGGATTGAGGGTTCAGGGCTAAGGGCCTTATGCTCCAGGTCATTTCTTCCAAAGCCCATTAGTTTTGTCTTTGTTACTCTAATCTTGAATCCCAAGCCCTACCCCTAAACTCTGACCTTTAAGCTCCAAGCCCTATTTCTGTTGCACGCGTGCGCCTGCTGCTACTCCGGCTGCTGTTGCTGCACACAACGTTTTGCGTGCAGGGTTTAGGGCACATGCGTGTGTGGAGCTTCAAGCTATAATTTACTGTAGACACTCAAGATATTCATCAATATTGTGGTCGCGGATTCCTTATGATTGTAGTATAGAGTGCCTCAGATGGACCTCAAGATAACATTGGTAATTGTAAATGCTGTCTCGTGCCCGCCTCAGGTGGGGGTGTAGACCACAGAAAGAGAATCTTCTTGGAAGCACTCAGCGCGGGAACGCCCTGCAGTCTGTCCTGCATGTGAAGGCTGCTAGTAGCTGAGCTCTGAAATGCCCAAAGTGCGTTGTATTTCCAGAAATAGTGCGTAGGCAGAGAGGACCCACAGCAAGTATAGGGAAATGAGAAGAGTGTTGGACGAGCGGCAAGTGGGGGATGTCGGGAGTTTGGGGAGGGCGCCGTCCCAAAAGCAGAAAAGTGATCTCCGGCCCTTTGCCCCAGCTCTCAAAAAGCTTGGAAGCCATGGAATTTGGTTGTAGTGGGGGGAAGTAGTAGAGGGCTTTTAGAGTTTCGGGGGTTCCAAGCGCCCTTGGCTGGATGCCTTGGCGATCTATCTAAGGCCCTACCAATCCTATTTTTCCGAGATGTGGGTTTCTCAAACATGATGGCTTCCGGGAATCCGTGGCATATATTGTGGTGGAGGCTACAGTGGGAGTATATGCTCTCCACTAGGGTCGTCTGGGCATGATGTTGAGAGATTCACAGATGCACTTTGAAGTGGTCAATCTTGTCACGCCTGCTCGCTTGGTGGGTTTCTCAAAAAAAGAGGTTCTCAGGGACAACAGGGACGTCTGGGGATGACGCAAAGAATTATAAGACGCTGTGTCTAGGATCTGTCGGAGTAGTGTTGAGAAACCTTCAATCAGGTTGTTTTAGGGGTTTGAAAAGTCATGAAAGGGTATTGGTGTCATTTGGGTGCCCGGTCTTGGCAGGCGAACTTAACTTGTATGGTCACACTCAATGCAACTGGCTGCTCAAAGTAGGGTTGCCATCTCGCCTTCAATATAGCAGAGTCGTCAAGCTACAGCTCTCAATGTAGGAGCCAAGAAAGGAAACCATAATTCCGCCCATCCCCTAATTTGGAATACTATGCCCCAAGCTGCAACCGCCAGCCCTAGATGTGGACCCTTGAACACTTGTATACCTTAGGACTCCAGGGCGCAGCACGCCCGAAGTGCTGGCAGGGATGCCTACATGGGTAGGTCGTAGGGGCAGGGTTGGGTGATGCGGCTTGTCGCATCAGGTGTCTTTCTAGGATTTCCCAGAATGTTTATCTTTTTTTTTGAGTAGTGTATGGGTGGGTCCTTAATTGTGAAAGACCTGCACCCTGAACAGTGTTTATTACGCACACTCGCATAGCGCCCAGTACGGAGATGAGTGAAGCAGGTGTTCTTTGTTTGCTTTGCTCATTGGTGGTCAATAGGAAAAGGTGGAATGGAAAAGAATATGGGAACTAGTGTATTTTGGGTTTTGAGTCTAGGATGGGGAATCGAGGAAGGACCTTATACCTTGTTGCTTCATTCCCTACTCACCAGCAAACCCTAAACTCTGAATCCTAAACCTTAAACCCTGAATCCTAAACCCTAAACCTTGAATACTAAACCCTCAACCTGAATCCTAAACCCTAAGCCCGACACCCTAAACCCGAAACCACTTCAAGCTAAGGTTGTTGCTCTGTGGGTCTCTGCCTCCAGAGGTTTTGCTCGGACGATGTCGCATGCGTGACCTGAATGCATCATGGTTTGGGGCTCTTAGTTCAGGGTTTAGGGTGAAACTCCTTAAAGAGGGTATATAACGGACTATAATATAGGGGGCTACTATGAGGGTTATTACGGGGATATGAGGTACCCCAGTAATACCCTAAGTAGTCCCCTTTATATTTTGGTGTTAAAGCCGAGCATTAGGATAAATGGTACCTTTGTTATGGAGTAACTGGGGAATCTAGTGTAGGATCCGTAAGACCTGTCAAGATAGGGATTGCCTTGAGAACTTCTAGCCTATATGGGGGCTCTACCGAAACTCTGGGGGGCCAAAGTGCGGAATGTGTGGGATGATGAGGAGAAGTTTTCACCCTAACCTTAAACCCTAAACCCTAAACCCTGTCCATCATCACCTCAGCCTATGCCATAGAGACTATGTAGGGATATATAGGGTTTAGGGTTTAGGGTCTAAACTCCTTCAAGAGGATTATTCAGGGGATTATATAGGGGACTATTTCAGGGGTTATTAAGGGGGATACTAGGAGTTTAGACTATGGCTCACATGAGGGTTCTCAAAATGCTCCTATTCAAACTTTCAGGCAGCACCCAAAATCTCCTCGGGCTCCTGTTTCGAGAACCCTTCAGCCCCGCAAGGAAGCGTTTATTGTGGCCAGCTTTGATATGGTCTAGGGTTTAGGGTTTGGGGTTTAGGGTTCAGGGTTTGGGGGCCTTGGATTAATGGCTCAGGAAAACGAGATGGAGCGACAATGTTCTATACGGGCATAGAGACGTACACCCTATGTCCATAAAAGCAACTTGCAAATATGTTCAGATTTACGGGAGTGCTTCCAATGCGAGAGACGAAAACCTAGTACAGTCTGGGCATTTTGTGGCCTGGTATAAGAGAGGATGGAAGGTGTCCATTGGAAATCTTTTGGTCCGGGGTGTGTGCAAAACCCCCTTCCATCCAGCATTAAGTGAGAATGGGTGTTATTGCATGTAGGCTTTGATTTAAGCCTCATACAGCAACAGTAAATCCTTGCACTACACCGAAAAACCGCCGCATACTCAGGTCTTTGTAGTAACTTCAGTTCCAGTCCCTGAACCCTAAAGCCTAAAAACCTTACAACCCTAAACACTAAATAACAGCTTCCCCTTTCTTTTCCATTATCCCTATATATCCCCCTATATCCCTTATTAGTCAGTTACATGTACTGAGGACCATCTCGAGGATATTGTTGTACTGGGGTTATATAGGGATAATGGAAAAGAAAATGGAAACCCTAAGTCCCTTTAAAAGGGTATATAGGGTTATACAGGGGGTTATATAGGGGTTATATAGGGATCATGGAACAGAAAATGGAAACCCTAAGTCCCTTTAAAAGGGGTATATAGGGCTATACAGGGGTTATATAGGGGTAATATAGGGATAGTGGAAAAGAAAATGGAAACTACATAGATTATACAGGGTTATCTTGAACGTTTTATCTGCCCTGCCGCTGACCGATATGGAAGCCCAAATCTCACCCTACAAAGACCACCGTCCTTTTCAACTGGGCCGGCAGGGGTTCCTACGTTTTTGTGTGCCCTGAGCCTCCAGCCCTACACCCTAAACCCTAAACCGTGTTTGCTAGCTGCTAGCTATTGCCTGAACCCCAGAGAGCTGCAAGGAACTACATGGACGCATCTCCGGAAGTTAGTGCTATCCTCACGTGGCAGTGGAGCGGGGAGCGGTTCCAAGTGCAGCATTTGGAGCCTTGGACCTAGAGTCAAGGCTTTTCAAAACCATGTGAGCCATAGTCTAAAAGCCTATAGGCTATAGGCCCTGTAATAGTCCCCTATATAGTCCTTTATACAACCCTTCTTAGGGAGTTTAGACTCTAGCTCATGTCTCAAGCATCCGAAGGAGGTTTTGAAGAGCTGAGTCTGGGGTGAACTTGCCACTTCATGTGAGCCTAGTATCTCCCTTAACAAGCCCTATAACAGGACGCCTATATAGTCCGCTAATAAACCCCCCTTAGAGGAGTTTAGACTACAGCTCACAGGTTGAACACTTTGCGATCCTGAGAAGATTCCCTATGTAACCGTATGAAATCCCTATATCACCCATGAGAATAGTTGACATTTTCTTTTCCATTATCTTTATGTAGCCATGAAAACTGTCAGGCAAAGTGTGGAAACCTACGAGCCTAAACATGCTTTCTAAAACCCCTAAACGGGGTTGCTATATTATCCCCCTATAATGGAAAATCAAAAGGAACAGACAATGGAAAATCAAATGGAAATTGGGTGTATTTAGGGGGTTTAAGGAACTTAAGCTAAGTTATTATAATGGGTATATGCCGCGGTATATAGTGATTAATAGGGTTTCCCCCATATAGTAGCTTAGATTAAGTCCCTTAACAGCAGCCCAGTAAACCCTGAAACCCTAAACCATAAACCCCCAAGCCCTAAGCCCTAAACTGGTAGGATGTTCCTGCGCATCATGCCTCCCCGATTAATCCCCGTCACTACAACTACCCACGAAACAACAGCCACGCTTCACCCACCACGCTTCACTCACCAACCCCGCTTCTACAGCCACGTTTTACTAACTAAAATGACGGAATGGCTCACCAAGATAACCCCCCCTCCGCCCCCAAGCTCTAGACATCAAACCTCAAAGTGACAGACTCCAAACCCTAAATTCTATAGGTTTTCAGGGCTCGTGGCTGAAGATGAGGGCAGGATTCGCATCCCCAGGATTTGACAGGATTCGCTCCCAAAGAAAGACTGTTGCCTTACACTGGTAAGGTGTAGGGCTTAAGATGTAGGGTTTTTTGGTTAACGATGTAGGATTTAGGGCTCATTTGGGGGTATAGGGGCCTACAGCTTAGGATTTGGGACTTTAAGACGTTCAAGGGTTTCCCCTTGCCCCAAATTGGCGTAGAACTCTTACTTAGGGCTGAGGGTTTAGGGTTGTGGGGGCTGGTCAGAGTACCCTAGGCCAGAAGCATACAGGGTTTTCGTGGGGAAAACTTTCGAGCCTTCACCCATGAACAGGCTAGAATCAGGGGGAGTCTAGATACAGTAAACCCTCACAATTAGGATATGCCACCCAAGCAGGATTCGCTCGGATTAGGCTTAGCGAGCTAGGGTGTGGGGTCTAGAGTGAAGCTGGAGAGGTCAGGTCAGGTCGGGTAGTCAGTCGGAGTTTGCGGTGAGGTTTATTACTACTACCATTACTACAGTATTGATATTACTGTTATTATTATTATTACTATTATTACTATTACAATTACTAGTATTATTATTACATAGAGTCTATTTATGGGGTCTAGGGTCTCAGGTTGGTTAGGTCACGAACAAAAGAGGTGAAAGCGTTGGGGGGTGAGATTTAGACTTGGGCCCAGGGTCTCAGGTTTAGGATGCGTGGATTAGGTGACGAACGACTCAGAAGAGTAGCACTTTAACCTGGTCCCATGCATCCTTGGGTCAGGTCAGGTCAGGTGGTGAGAGAGGAGAAAAAGGTGAAGAAGGAAAAAGGTGGAAAGGTGAAAGGGTTTTCGGTCTGAGGTTTAGGGTCTCAGGTGTTTTTGGTGAACGAAGCAGTTTTGGTGAGTGAAGCAGGGGTTTTGGTTAACGAAACGGGGGTTTTGGTTCACGAAGCAGGGGTTTACCATGCCTCACCTTCTCTGGTGAACTTTGCAAATCGATTTAATCTTTTCAGGCTTATGCATCAAACGGACCCCCCCGAAATGCCTATGTATAGTCCCCCTTATATTGATGGAATATGGCTTTGGGTATGGTATAAAAATAACTCCATATACCCGATATTGTGTCTACTTAAGAGGAGGGACTGTAGGCAGTGTATGGCCCTAGGTTGCTTGAGTTGTTGAAGATCTAATGTTTAGGGTTTAGGGGTTATATAGGGGTTATATAGGGTTTATATAGGGATAATGGAAAATGAGATGGAAACTACTATATAGGGTTTAGGGTTTAAAATAGGGGTAACATAGGGCCCCGCATTTTTGGGGTGGAAGATTCACGTACGAAGATACGTGGTGTTGGGCTTCGGCTGCTTATATCTGATGCGGAGGTCATTCAAAACCGGAGTACCCTAAACGACCAGAGGGATATACTGGGATCATGATTTAAGGATTTGGGGCTCCAGTTAGAAATAATCTAGGAGTCGTGTTGAGAAAGTCCCACACTGTGCGGTGTTGGAGGGGGAAGATAGAAGTGCGAATGGGGTAGCGATCTGCATGAACTGTAAATCCCACCCTTCCTCAAACTAACGTGGAACCCTAAAATAAAAAGGGCATTTTGGTAACCCCCAACCCCCAAAATTAGGACCCTATAACCATAATTGGGGTTACCAAAACCCCCTTGTTGTAAACGGGCCCTACAGAGACTGCTGTCCTTGTAATTAACAGGTGGCGGTTTGAGATTCCATCTTAGTGTGGGGGATGGGCAAGCCTTACTGAGGAATATGCATCCAGCGAAGGCCTGGTCTCGTGGTTCAAGAGCGAGGCAGACTTGCTTATCCGATCCAATCCGTAGTTATGCATGGTTTAGGGTTTAGGCTTCGGTCTTTCATGTATTATGTAGAGGCAGTAGCCAAGGAATAGGAGTTGTATTTATGAAGAGCGAGAATAAAGTGCAAAGGGCACACGCTGAGCCGTTCAATCGTGAAACGTTGGCAGAGATGTTCGCCAGGGTTATGTCAGTTGAGGGATTGAACTTAGGGTTTTGTGTTTTGGGCAAGTTCGGGGTGAGGTTCAGGAAGTTAGAGCTGGCTATTGCAGGAGTCGGTTGAAGATGCACCACGTTGCTAAGATTGGCTAAGTAGGGTTTAAGTGCGGCTTTGTGGACTTTTTGAATGGCAGTCGCGAGAGGTTGCGGCTCGTACCCCCAAACAAGCATCTCTGAAGGGGTACTGTCAAATTCCTCAGGGTCTGATCCAGGGGTGTAGAAAGGTCATCCAAGATTGGTGAGTGTTTGATAGTATCTGGATTCGACAGGCGCTTCTGTCTATCCCAGCTTTGCTTGCGGATGCAAAGAACGGACATTTTAAGAAGTGAGGCGCATCTTGGAGAAGCGTGTATCAAACTCGTCTAATGTTGGAGTTTCTCAAAGTAAGCCCTCTAGAATCCTCAGATGATATGAGCCACTGCCTAAACTTCTAGTATCCCCCTTTATAACCCCTACAATACTACCCACACATCGCCCTATATAACCCCCCTTTATAGCTCATGTGGCGCAAGGGTTCCGAACTCAAATAAACATCAGGGCTTAGCGCGTGTAGGGCCAAAGCTACATTTGCTTCAGCCCGGTTCAGGGTTTAGGGGTTTAGGGTTTTGGGTTTAGGGTTTCGGGTTAAGCCCCCCCCCCCAGCAGCCTTGACCATCAATCCTCCAGCTTAATGAAGTTGATACCCCAAACCCTTAAGCCCTGCAAGTTTCACAACTGATTCCAAGGAGTTTATGTAATCCCTCAAGCATGCACCCATGCCACTTAACGAGGCCTTCAAGCCTAAACCTGCTTCCGATATCAGCTATTGTCTAAATCCCCTACAAGGGGTTATATAGGGGATTACATAGTATTATAGTATATTCTAGGGGTTATTAGGGGCGATACTAGGAGTTTGGACTTTAGCTCACGTCAATCCGTAAGCTTAGGGTTTGGGTCCTCAACCATTGGATTTCCAAAATTTAAGTGACACATTAGTCTCCATTTTCTTTTCTTTTATATAAACACTATAAACACTGCATATGTATCTCCTGTATAGCCCTTTAAGGGGCCGATATTTCCCCAAGCCCAGGCGACCCAGAAAATTGATTTTTTACCAGGAACGGGAACTTGAACCTTCGGATCAAAGGGATCAGAATTTAGGGCTTCACGGGCCCTGCATCCCCTATATCATCCTTCCATAGGCCCTAAAACCCTAAATAAACCCATCAATCCTAAACTTTTAACCCCTGCGGCCTGAAATCCCCCTTGGAGGAATGGAACAGAAAACGGCCATTCCTTCATTCCCTACGCTTAATGCTAAACCCCCAAGTGCTAGCTTCCATTTTCTTTTCCGGTCGCCCATTCCCTACTAACAGCTAGCAAGAAACCCTAATCCCTGTATGGTGTGTGTATATATATACATCCCTATAAACCCCTAGTCCCCATCTCAATTTCCATGTTCTTTTCCTTCAGATTCTCCAGCATACTAGCTGAAGCCGTTTAAATGGACCCTACATATCCCTGCCCTGTAAACGGACCCTCTAAATCCTTAGATGAATATAACCCCTATATAACCCTATAATATAGTAGCTTCCATTTTCTTTTCCATTATCCCTACATAACCCCCAATATAACTCCCATATACTCTCTGTAGTTTCCGTTTTCCATTATCCCTATATAACCCCGTTTTTCGTGCCCTGAACTATTACAATCCCTATGCAGACCCTTCAATCCACAGCCAGTCCCTAAACCCTAAACCCTAAACCTTAAACCTGAAGCCCTAAACTCTAAACTCTAAACCCTAAACCCTAAACCCCTCTAATCCTTGGAAGGATGCAGCTCCAAGCTGGCGCAGTGCAGTGGGCGACTACGCCGGCGTGGTCGCGGGAGGCCGGGCCCTGTGGGGCTTAGAGTTGTGGTTGGGTTTAGGGATGTTAGGGTTTTAGGGTTTAGGGTTTAGGGTTTATGAGGTTTAAGCTTTACTGTTTCAAGTTTCAAGTTTCAGTTGAGTTTCGACTTTCGTGCTTGAAGTTGTGGTTTAGTTTGGTTCCTAGGGGTTTGAGTTGTGGTTATGCTGGTTCGGGTCTTGTAAGGTGATGCACACGTACATGATGTTCAGAGTTTACATGATTTTCAGAGGATTTTTCATCCTTTTTTGAAAGCCACTATTCTACTGAGTAAACTTGGTGATTCGGGGCCGCATGGTAAGAAGAAGCGTCTCAGGTTGGACACCAGCTTCCGCGGTGCAAGTTCAAGTGTATGATAAGAGCCAAATGGTAGTTTCCCAAAATAAGGGGACCCCAATACCCCAAGATAGACCCCAAAACACTATAATCCTTATTATTGGGACCCCCAAAATGGTACCCATAATTTTGGGAAACCCCCAAATTCTTTTGGCGTGGCTTGGGGACGCCTCCGAAGTGCATCACATGACAGGGTGTCTCAAAATTACAATGGAACCCTCACATATCCCTAGGTGTTAGCCTTCGAACGCAGCTCCCATATTTTTGTTTGTGTCATGTAGCAAATTTAGTTCACAAGCAATGGCGTTGCGGCGCTGTAGGTACCCTTCCTTGCTGGTTCGTAGAAAGGAGTAGAGGGGAAGGGATGCCTATACCCCAAACCTAAGCCCGAAACCCTAAACCCTAAACCCTATACCCTAGAGCAGCCCGAATGGAATCCTCATCATCTGCCATGGTTCCCATTTTCTTTTCCTAAACCCGTTCCTACTCAGACCCTCAATAGTCGTTCTAGCGTTGGTTGAGGTAGTCACGTGGTGTGAAGGGCCGGTGCGGGGCTTCCGCGTGCAGCACCCCCTCAACTTGCGTAGACATCGTGCTCCAGCGTGGAGCGTTCAGAGTGCTCGGGCCTTTGTGGTTGCTTTTTTTGCCACACTCCCGTGAGCGTCCTTTTTGGCGTTGGGATCGCTCCAAATCCAGCTTTTTCGTGGAGTGTCCTTGCTTCGAACTGCTCTTGGGTCTTGTGCCATGTGCTCTTTGGGCTGTGCTCTTGGAGAGTGCTGGAGTGCTGAGGAGCTCTTACAATGCTCTTGGTCACAGGGTACCTGTTATCAGCGCATCTTCACTGATTCATTGAGTGCTGGGAGTGGTCTTCGTTTTATCTAGATTGAAATCCTCGAGCCCAATCCTTTTGCTCGAAACTCTCAACCCATCCCAACGCATCAAGAGTGAGCACAAGGGATGGTTGTAATTGTGTCGCGATCTTTCTCCGCCACTCCACAATATGTGAGCGTGGGGACAGCCTGATCAACCCTCGACGGTCCCCTGCGGAATACCAAAAAAATCGGAGGCTGAAGCCGCACGTCGAGAAGCCCTTGTTTTTGGTCCTTGAGCATCCAAAGCTGCCCTTCCCCGATACTAGATTCAAATATATTCAAATATGTTGCCCACAAATGAAGCCTCTTATGTAGTTAATATTGGGATATTATGGGGTGGGGTGGGGAGGTGCTGAATAGTAGGGGAAGGTGATTAGTCCTGTCCACGAGAGGTGAGGCGAAAGTCTACGAGGCCAGTCGGGCGTTTTGTCTTTCTTCCATGGATTCGGCGCTTGGGACTGAGTTGGCTGGAGCTAGGGTGGGGGAAGCCCACATCATGAGCAGGTTATATCCAACAGTATTTTACAAGTACGATGACGTGTAACAGGGGTGTCTTGGGGGCCCCAAGAAAGGTATGCCTAGTTTTGGGAAACTCCCATTCGAAGACACACCTGCTTTCCTGGCTGTTGTCTTTATTGCCTTGCTCAAAGACTTGCGGCATTTGAGCTACAGTCTAAACTCCTTAAGTGGGGTTATACAAGGGATGAGATAGGGGAGTATTATAGGTCATATTAAGGGGTATATTAGGAGTTTAGACTAGAGCTCATTTGACAAGGGCAGCTCATGGGGTAGTAAAGAAGGCCAAGATGCTTGAAGCAGACCGCTTTCCATGCCTTGTGGGGTTGCCAGATGACACTTTCTGCTGAGAGGTGCGAAGACCGTATGACCTAATGTTTTGGTTTCTCGAACGAAGGTAACATGCATATTCCAAAAAGGGGGCCCCTTCAGCACTCCAAAACACTATACTCCTTACCATGAGGACAACCAAAAAGGACTTTCATTTTTGGAAACCCCTTTCTGGAGCGACTAGAGTGTGCAGGAAGTAGGCTTCTGGGATTGGAGATCGAAATATACCTTGAGAATCACAGGCCCAGTCGGATCCTTTCTGAAAAGCATGAACAGGCAGAGTGTTTTGTTGGCATACCCTTGGAGAAGGCTGTAATACAGGTAAACTCTAAACTCTCTGAAGCTTGGACCCCCCAGTCATCCTGCTGTGATCTTGTACGCCTAACAGGATACTAGGGACCTTAGGGTTCATGTGGGCTTAAGGTTTTTAGGGCTCTTAGGGCTTTGGATTTTTCAGGATTTTTAGGGTTAAAAGTTTAGGTTACCCATCAAGCCTTGTATAATCCAGAATCAATACTTGACAGCCATGTCACCAACCTTTTCATCTTTACATAACTTCCCATTTCCATGTCACATCAGCCTTAACCATACCCTAAACCCCTGCCCCTACCCTAAACCGTTCCCCGGTCCCAGAATCCCATGTGTATCGTAACTACAAAATTCTAATCCACAGTCCCAATATCTTGCATCCCTACACCATACCTTAAAGCCTAAACCTTCCACTGTGGCCAGGCTAAGGGAAGTGGTGCGGCGGCTCCAGTGAAGTATCTGCGCGTTCAACCCTAAACCTTAAGCGCTGAACCCTGAAGCCACGAGACCACCCCAACTGCGCTTAACATGGGGTCTACTTATAGTCCCCCTCAAGTAGATAGAATATGGCTTCGGGTATATTTCAATAACATCCCCATATACCCCATATTCTAGCTACTTAAGGGGGACTACTTAGGCCCTTGGGTTCTGTAGAGGGTGCCTGGGGGTCTGGGTAAACGCCAAACCTCAAACCGTTTTCAACATTTTCTGCAGATGGACATGTGGGGAACATGTGGGGAGCACTTGTAAAGTAGGCAGGACCAAAAACTGCTGGGAGGTTGGTTCATGGGTAATTGAAACGGAGTTTTAATGGAGAAGCCAAACATCTAACAGGTTAATTATACACCAAGTTAGGGTATCGAGAATCTTACTTTACATAGAAGGCCCATGAACGATAAGGCCTACCTGTCCGCTTACACACCTGTAAAATCCCTGTATTATCTTCAGTCTCTACTTCTAGCTATGCATGTACCTTTAAGTGGGGTCCCTCAACCGTTGAGTCTCATAGCTTGCATGAAATGGCTTCAAGGGGACCCACGATTTCCAGAAGCTGCGGTTTTCAAAAGTAAAAGGCCCTCAAGGCCCTCAGGGAAATAGGGGGATTGTAAGGGGATTAGAACCCTAAACCCTATATAACCCATTATAATAGTTTCCATTTTCTTTTCCATTATCCCTATATTACCCCTATATAAGCCCTTATATAACCCTATATATCCTTTTAAATGGACCTAGGGTTTTCATTTTCTGTTCCATTATCCCTATATAACCCCTAGATAGCCCTATGTGACCCAGTATGGAAATCCCTACTCAGGATTTTGCATTTGAATCTCGCTAAGGGTTTAGGGTTTAGGGTTAGAAATCTCAGGGTCACGAATCAGAAGTTGCCTTTAAAACGTCATGAGCTTCCTTCCCTCCCACCCTCCTTATCATCCCTTGTCAACTCTCCCTGAATTGCCCGTAATTAGGAAGCCTGAAAGCGGGGCCTGAATGATTACCGCTATTGTCCTTCTTTTATAGTTGTGGTATAGTGCATAGAGTACCCAATTAGACCTCAGCAGAAGTCTGATAACTAGTCAAGCCTCTAGATTCGGGGGTAATCTTGAGGCGGGGGATGGTAGGTGAACACATGAGTGGTATTTTAGTTGGGGTGCACTATGGTCCCCTCCACATTTTGGGCAGCCCTACAACCTAGACCCTAAACCCTGAACCGAATATAATCTCATAATTTTCCTGGGTTGAAGCACCAAACAACGCTACTTACATGGGAGTGGTGTTGAGACCTACAAGGTACCTTTGGGGCTCAGCTGGCGACTCGCGCACGACAAGGCCATATATGATTAGCGTTTAGGGTTTACGGGTTAAGGTTTCGTGTTCAGGTTGAGGGTTCGGTGATTCGGTGATAGCAATAAAGCTGATGATCCCCTCCTCCTACGAAAAAGAAGCCTCTCAACCCTAATCATATACTCCAAATATGATACCCTTATATAATAGCCAAATATGCATTATTTGGTGGGATAGGGGTGGGTCGGGCATTCATTGTCAGCGAGAGTTTTTTGAATGAAGATCTTCTTATGAGTATCGCGAGGAGTAAGCATGGGTTAATGCCCAAGTATATGGATGTTTCTCACCACATATGGACTCTTTAATAGGGTTTCGTCTCCCAAGGTATCCCTGAGCCGAAAATCTGCGGCATGCATGCTGGTTATTTGTCCTTCGTAATATATAGTCATCCCTTCGTGACGCTGTATCATCCCTACATACTCGTTATATGTACCCTGTATAATTCCTATATTATCCCCATTGAATCCTTATTGTTACTATCGCTCCGTACCCTAGATGGCATGCTAAACCTGTAAACCTGGGTCATGGCTGAATATAGCTTTAGTTCTGGTTATGGTAAAGCCCAAAACAGAATAGAGAGTTAAGGGTTCAAGGTTGTCCCAATAAACTGGGTTGCTGTTAAGGGACTTGAATTAAGTTACTATATCGGAAGCCCTATCATTTACTATATATACTCATTGGAGTCACTCAAATAAAGCTCCTTAGATCCCTATATGGTCACACGTTG
>CAJNIZ010045760.1:105786-121515 GCA_905231905.1 Symbiodinium pilosum | reverse complement strand
AACATGTCGGAATTATCCCCTCCCCTCCCCCTTCCCCAAACCCTGAACCTGCAAAATTCCTTGGCCCTGCCAGCGAAACGGAAGCCTACCTATACGAAAGCCTACGGCCAAATACCAGCGTGCCTCGCCCTATATACCCCCAGTTTCCATTCGATTTTACCTTTTCTCTTCCAGTTGATTCTCCATTATAGGGGGATGGTATCCCTATATGACCCCCATATAACCCGTTACAGTAGTTTCCATTTTCTTTCCATTATCCCCACATAACCCCTATAAAGCCCTATATTCTACTTAAGGGGGACTATAAACCCTAAACCCTAAACCCCAAATAGTAGTTTCCATTTTCTTTTCCGTTATCCCTATATAAAGAGCACCAGGCTCGGTGTGGGGGCTCTCTAGGTTTGAAGGATGACACGTTCTCCTTGCCTGGTTGGGTTTGGGTTTGAGGGTTTAGGGTTTAGGGGTTCAGGGGTTTAGGAGTTTAGGGTTCAGGGTTTTAGGGTTTGGGGGTTGAGGGTTTGGAGCTTAGGGTTTAGCAGCCACCTTTTCCTCTTCCACAGACTGATGACATTTTTCCCCAATGCAGTGCCATTGCTTAGGTCTCGTCCCAAATGCGATAAGAGTGATATTATGTATATATATATATACATAGTGACCCTCTTATGAATGATTACCATACTCCTTTGTGGTCACTATTAGTGGGTGGTAGGGGGGGCTAGCCTAAGCCATTACATGTTAGGGGAATCCTTGTTTGCCTAGACCCTAAACCCTAAACCCTGCCACCCTTGACGTTTGACAATGTAGGGACACCAAGATGGGACACTCCGGGTCCACCCTGCAAGGATAATCACCTCAACCTCAGAATACAAACCCCAACGGTTTAGGGTTTAGGGGTTTAGGGTTTAGGGGTTTAGGGGTTTTTGGGGTTTAGGGTTTAGGGGTTTAGGGTTTAGAGTTTAGGAATTCCTATTCTGTGGCCCAGAGCCGTAAGCCGTCGATTGTCCTTGTGATCATGGTCGTGGTTCTGCCTTTGTTAAACATCTTGCCTAACCCCAAGCGTGCCTCAGCAGTACAGTCTTTGATCATCCAGAATTCATGCAGAAGGTGAACATCGACAGTAGAGACTTGTGAGCGGAACTAGGAGTTCATGGTTGCGAGATGTGGCTTTGCGTTCTACGGTTGAGGGTTTAGTGCTTGTGTTTAAGGATTCAGGGTTCAGGAAGTACATTCAAAGGTCAGATGATGTTTGCATGAGGTCCCGGCTGCAGCTGACAGGGGTCGTGATTTTGAATGCGGACTTTGCACTTGCCTTTGCTTTTGCAGCTACTCCTTGGGTCCCATTTATCGTCCGTCTGCTCCCGTTCTTTCGTGTTTTTGGGGGTCTTTCATTGGCAGCCACAGATGATCTCTTGATAAGGTCAATCCAGAAGCGTGAATCTGAAAATCCAGGTCTCGCCTTTTGCGGGGTTTCCCAACATCACGAGTACATTTTTGGGGATCCCAATCTTAAGGACTTTCGTATTTAAGGGTTTATGTATTGGGTCCCCTTATTTAGGGAAACTACCATGTCCAAAGGCAACCCCACACGACCCTTACGGGTCACCGTATCCGTCAGGAAGTCCCATGGGAGTAGGATGGCAAAGGTAGATTTTGACGGTTTTCAATGGCCCTTTCTTTATTTGAATACTCGGAAAGAGAAGGCGTGTGCCAGGACGCAGTACGATTTCGGACGAATCCTGAAGCAGCAGTTCACCGTTTGCTCTGTCTCAAGTGCCTTGCTTGTTTGAGAGTCATCTTCAGAAAATTGTCTGAAACCCAGGAACAGATGTGGGGATCACACATTTTCCGTTGAGGGGTTTTAGGATGAGGTTGGATGAAGCTCCCGTCCAAATAGTGGTATACGGAGAATTATACGGACCCCGATCTAAGCATCATGATCCTTTGTGGTCTGTATGCTTGCGGGTCTCACACATGATTTCGGGTCAAATTTGTAGGCCGAGCTCCCCCAGGGTCCGGACAGTAGCGATTTTTGGGGGACCCTCTCCCTGGTATCACATGTAGGGATGATATTCCCGTATTCCCTACTCACCACCCGTAAGTCATAGGAGCCGCCTTCAAGTGAAGGATTCTACAGAGCTCCGATAAGAGACGAATCGCTTTTTAGCAGAATGCGCCGGAGGGTTTTGGGATTTCTCGAAGGCATTGGTCCCAAAACATGAGGGTCCTAGTTTTAGATAGGAGATAAGTGAGGGCTTGCTTTGAGACTTGCTTCAGGTTGCCCCCACTCACCAATATAGCTGTTATTCCCATTCTGCAGGTATGAGTATGTACGGGGATGCGTAACACATGCCCAAGTTTGACCCTAAACGCCAAAGCTTAAACCCCAGGCCCTAACTCCAATCCTAAATCTTCTGAGTAGGCCTGCAACATTTAGTATTTCCCCTAACGGCTTTAACAGGGGACCCTATAGCCAAATATTTTTGAAATGGTTTTAGGGGCCAACCCAGTAAACCCCAAGCCGGAAACCCTAAACCCCTAAACCCTAAACCCCTAAACTCTAAACCCCTAAGCCCTAAACCCCTAAACCCTAAACAGTATCTTACATCTTAAGCCCTAAACCCCTAAACCCTAAACAGTATCCTACATCTTAAGTCCTAAGCCCTAAACAGTATCCTACATCTTAAGCCCCAAGCTCAAGGATACCTTGCGGTGCAACACACTGGGCGCGTCCTGCAAGGGAAGTCGACTCCCGGCTGCGGGAAGTCCTAGGGTTTTATGGAGGGTCTGAGGGTTTAGGCATATAATAGGGAATCCCAATACCCCGGAAGATGAAATGGAAACGCGGGTTATACAGGGCTTACAGGGAGTTGAAACGTCTAGGTCTGGGGTTTACTTGGTGGTTTTCAGTGGGGAGTGGAAAACAAAATATGGAGTCAAATGGAAATGAAACGTAAACTGAGGGTTTACAAGATACATATAATCAAGGTGAGGTGCGCGCCCCGCCCCCCAATGAGGGGGCGCCTCTGATTAGACTTGCCAGTTGTAGGGATGGACCCATACCAGCCCTCAGATAGGCCCCAATAACATCTCAGTGTCCATTCTCTTTTCCGTTCCCATCAACCCAAGATGCTAAACCCTAAACCTTATGCTACACCTACATTTTGACTTCTGAGCCCACGCTGTATCGTAGTTTCCACTTTCTGTTCCTGTGGGAGAGAAGAAAGATACCCCGTGGCTGTGCGGGTGTGCTTTTTTTCATGCATTTTTAATTTAGCAACAGACACGTAAGAATTCTCAGCCCAGTGAGAATGACGTTAGTGTGGCTGACCTTACGATTTCTTACAGTTGTTGTTATCGTTATATTCTGAGTAGCATTACGATGAGTACTATTGTCAGTGTGACTATTCTTTTTGTTTTTTTGGTTCTTCCTGCAATGACTATCACGGCCACTGCTGTTAAACCTACCATTACTACTTCAAGAATTCTTGCAGCAATTGCAGGTCTGCTGATTACAATCATTACAACCGCACGAAATAGAAGGAAAACATTACCAGGACGTCGTCGTCATTGTCGTCGTCCTTGCTTTGGTCGTCGTCGTCGTGGTCGTGGTCGTGTTCGTGATCCCTAACCCTAAAACCCCAAAACTTCGAAACAAAAAACTAGCAAAGTTTTTATGTGTCTTTGCTTGCTAAAATGTTCAATCCCTAACCTTAACACCCTAAACCCTAGACCCTAAACCTTAAACCGAATAACTTTGTTTGTCTTTATTTGTCTTTATGTGTCGTTATTTGTCTTTGTGTGTCTTTGTTTGTCTTTTTTTAGGCTCCCAAAATTTTATTGACCTTGGGGATCTAAACCTGGGGGATCTAGACCATGGATAGGGTCAATGATAGTAACAATCAGAATATTTGCCACAGCAGTAACATTAGTTAGAACAGTGGTAAATTTTCTCGTGATACAGCGATAATGGTGGTATCATAAGAAGTAAGAGGCAAATCAAATGACAGCGATCCAATGCCGCTAAGAGAAAAAAGCGTTAGCTTCAGCTGTGCAGAAAAAACAGCAGACGATGCTGATTATTTCTGTAGATAATTGGCATTGGCATGACCACCATGATTCTTTCATTAAGCCAAACAGTCGTTAAGCTGAATTTTCATGAACATCAAAAAGAGCATCTGCAAGTAACTGGACGTTTCACTTCCCTCAAGTCAGCCGGGCTTCTTTTCTATCTTCATTGCAGAGAAGGCGGAGACGGGAGAACTTGATTCCCGGTTCATTACTTTCTGTACTAATCCTTCCGTAGAAATCGAACATCTGGTTCGATCACAAGAAGAAGGCTCCTGCGCTTCTGTGACAGATTCTGTGATGCTCATTTTTTGTTGTTTTCGTATAACCAGAAAACGCATTTTGCCATAGGGGAAGGGACGTGAATTATTCCTACACCATCTCGCTCGACAAGTAATAGTCACAGCAGCACTGTAATGTTTTACTTGCAATGAATGGAGTACAAAACCAATAGTTGTGCTGCTAGTCTTGAACGGTTAATGAACACGAAATGTTCAGGGACAATAAGGTTGTCATTGAATCCGAGTGTGAATGACAGTGAATCAAGGAAATCCCCGGATGAGTAGTCATCAGGTGGTTACTTTCAAAAGAGGCACATATGCATTTCACAAAGCCCCACTACCTTCATGCGAGCCTCTTGTGAGCTGTAGTAGGGGGTCACCCACCTGATATCAATCCACCTGGGGGTGTCATTGAATGAGAAAGGGATGCGACAAAATAGCAATACTCGAACCTCTACTATAGTATGCAAAGTATGCATATCTCTGGTTTCCACGTTACTTTTCCGAACTCCAAAACTAGACTTCCCAGATCCGACGTGGCTTCCGACTCCCAGACGGATTCCCAAAGATTTGTAGACGGAACCCACCCACAAAAAAACCCAAGCAGTCAGTAGACTTGGCAAGAAAAGCTGAGAGTCGTATTGTTTTTCTTCGGCATCTTTACCTCAGTGATCTTTCTGTGTTTTGGTTTAGTGTTTTTGTTCAGCATCTAGACCATGAATGTGTCGACGTCCATGCTTTTCAAGCAGCTTCCTCTGTTAGTAGAGATTTTGTGCGTCTTCCCAAAGAACTTCCAAGTAAGGCTTTTGGGCGTATCCTCCCCGACAGGCACATGGAACTCCCAAGAGGGCCCTGTAAAGACCAGTGTCCTTTTTACCAGGACTTTGTAGGGTTCCGTCTTAGCTGAGGCCGCGGGGGTTGGAACCCCCAACCCGAGACCTTGTTAGTTCTGGGTGGGATGTTCTTTTTCAGGGACAGGGCGAGTTTACCATTTTCACATGCTTTTCCAGCACGGCTTTTCATGCTTAGGGTATTAAAGGTTGTGAGTTTAGGGTTTACATGAAGGTTCAAGGGTTCAGGGGTGGAGGTTGTTGTATTCTAGAAGCACGGAATCAGTGTTCTCCTGAGCTCCTACGGCGAGCCAGTGCTCTCTGCAACCAAGATGTATTCGGGAGCATGGTCCCAAACGAGAGTTGATCAACATTGGGGTCCTCCTGTATAACCCCCAGAAATTCCATTTCCCATTTTGATGACTTTCAAACAGGGACTCCGCATGTTCATAAACCCCTAAATTCAACTGCAAGTCGTGAGTCGCGCCGCGCAATTTGGGACATGCAGATGGTTTTTAGCTTCTCGTTGCTGTATGCCTTCAGCCCCTCCCTAAAATCTTCCCCTGAAACCTCGCTCAGGTTCAACACACTCCACGGGCACTGGGCCGGTTACGTAGGCCGGACTCCAGCCAATGACCATCAAGAAATCGAAAGCGTTTTACGATTAAGGGTTCGGCGTCCTTGCTGCAAGCGATTCAGACAGGGCCCGAAATCTCCGAGCCAACTTGCATTTTGCGCGCAGTTCGTCAGGGTTTAAAGTTACTTTCGTGCTCAAGTGTGATGCTTTCCTAGATTCCATGCATCAGGGCGTGAGGTGTAATCCCCTGAGCCTGAAGGTCTCAAGTCAGGATCATGATTGGGATTTGGGGCCCAAGGTCATTTGAGCTCATTTTCAAACAGCATAACCATGCGAGTTTCGACCTATTGGGCTTTCTCTGAAGTACCAAGTTTAGCAGGGCGTAGGAGAGGCCCCTCCCATGAAGTCTTGTTTCCTTGACCACGCTGGCGGAGTAATTTTTACCCCGTTTCAAGTTACTAAACCCTTGACCCAATTATTCTACTGTTTGCTTCCTAGGAACTCAGGTGTGAAGAGTTCTGCAGGGAAGAGGGGGTCCACGCGGCTTGATAAGTGACACTTCCTGTAAGAGCTTCTCTGGGTGGCAGTTTGGTATGATTTCTCTAGATGTTACGGCTGCAGTCTTGATCCAGAGTTGAAAACAATCCCTTGCCATAAGCCAGAGAAGTCAAGCGTCCCATGTCATGGGCATTGTCTAGGGGTTCTCGATGCAGACTGGCTTTAGGGTTTCTTTGATGCATTTTTCACTGCGGGTCTGCGAAGCATGGGTTCGCAGTTGAGACTTCCGCAGTTCATGATTTAGGGCTCCATGTCTAGCAGCGTTTTTCTGCTTTGGCAACTGGGCTGAGAAGGACCTTCGTCCCCTAACCCGTAAAGCACATATGAACCACTCCTCACACCTGCTAAGTCCAACAGCAGCCGTTCTAGGCTCTGCCCTTATCATGAGTGTTACCATTACTGTTATATCATGAAGGCTACCATGTCTATGATCCGTGGGTTCAGGGGTATAGGTGTGATGAACCGATCCTTGAGAGCACCATGTCTATGCCCTAAACCCTAAACCCTAAACTGCGTACCAGGTGTGATATGGGGCTTTCCCAAAATCAGGGGTACCCTTTTGGGGGTCCCTATAATAAGGCTTATAGTATTTTGGGGTCTATATTGGGGTACCCCTATTTTGGGAAACTACCATATCATCATTCGTACCTGCCACCTCGACCATCATTACCACTATTGTTTCTGTTCTCACAGGTACTACCCGTTCTGTTATCGTTAATATCGAGCTGAGGAGTCCCCGCAGATAGGGGGGCCCCGATATAGACCCAGAAAATATGATGATCCTTTTTATGGGGACCCCCAAAATTGTACCCCTGACTTTGGGAAACCCTAAACCCGACAATAACCCTTTAATGTCCCTATAAGTCCCCTAGATCCTTTTTCAAGAGGGACCCCTAAATTGGAACCCTAAAACCCTAGACCCCTAAAATGGCTAAACCCTGGTACCCTAAACCCTAAGCCCTAAATCCTAAATCCTAAGCCCTGTATGGTACCCTAAACCCTTTTCGTTGTGGGAAAACCCCCCCCACTTGAAGGAAATTATCCTTGGGCCCGAAACCAAAGCCCTGCCTTGCAAGCCGGACTCGAAACTTCCAAACTTCATAAATCCGTGTATAACCAGGCGTGGTCCACTACAGCCATGGTTGGCAGACGGAGCACGTTCGAAACCATGGCTCCACCAACTGGGTCGTGGTCTGCGCTTCAAACACCAAAGACTATGTGCGCCTCTGCCAGAGAATTCATGATTTAGAGTTCAGGGTGCAGGCTATTGTTCACGCATAGAAGGGTTTCCCAACATTAGGAATACCATTTCGGAGGGTCCCAATAAAAGGGTTTAGTGTTTAGGGGCTGTGGAGTCTTGATTGGAGTTCCCCCATTTGGGCAACAGCCAAAGAGAGCACCAGTGGGTATAACATGGTGGGTTTAGCATGTATGAGCCTCCAAAGCCATAAGCCATGGGCAAGGAACCCAACCAACAACTCACTTCCTAATTCAGGAAAACATTCTTTTGATGAACTATTAACAGAATACTGCTTGCCATAGCCGTATACGTAGTAGTGATTTGAAACTGTTGTGGAATTGGTGTTTACTATGTCAACGTTTGAGAGATTCTATGAACGTGGCCCGGGCTTTACAGCCTTGGGTGACGTATGGGGTTCATCACAGTTTAGAATTTACCCGGAAGGCCCATTTCAATATTTTGAAGGCCTGCGCATTCGATCCTTGTCCTTCGCTGTGGATAGATGGGAAAGCCTCCATGAACTTCGAACCTGAAACACTCAGCAAGCAGCAAGGCTCAGGGTTACAGTTGGGTGTAGGCCCCTAACCCTAAACCCCAAACCTTAAACCCTAAACCTTAAACACTAGAATACCAACCTCCTGTGCTCCGTACATCCTGATGCTGAACCTGTCTCTGCAAACCTACCCTGAACCCAAAAGCCTTGAACCAACCATGCACGACGCGTGTATTGCTCAACATCAGATCCTGCCTTATGAATTTAAGAAACCATGGAGGAAATCTACTAGAAGCCTCCCGTAAGCTTAAACCCTAACCTCTATACATCCCCATATAACGCCATATATCTTCATATCACCCTGTATAAGCCTGTTATTCTTAGTAAGAGGTCATAAACAACCCTAAGCAAAGCAGCTCGGAGCGTCTAAACCCTAACCCTAAATTCATGGTAAGAGCTGACGCCCCTAGGTTGGTGGATGGTCGCTTGGCATTTCGAAGCAAGCACATTCTCATCGCAGGGTTGAGGGTTTAGGGGTTGAGGGTTTAGGGATTTAGGGTTTAGGGGCTTAGGGGTTTAGGGGCTTAGGGGTTTAGAGGTTTAGGGGTTTAGAGGCTTAGGGGTTTAGGGGTTCGGGGATTTTGGGTAAAGGGGTTTACGGTTTAGGGTGCTTTGCGCCCTAGAAACGAAGATACGGCCGATGCCAAGAATCCTGCATAAATCTAGGTACCTTAGAAATGGGATTTGCGGTGCTGTCATCTACTAAGGTCATGCAGGATTTTGCTACCAAATGTAGGGTTTTGACATGGTTTTTGGGTTTGAGGTTTTTTCTCATTGGCCTGTCCCCAGAAACCCAAAACCCTAAAACGCTTATGTCAGGCAGTCTGGGATGTAGACAGGGATTGGGGCGCAGTCGTGCTTGATACGAAGCTTTCCTGACATCCCAGGCTCTTCTTCGGGAAGTCCTCTTAACAAGTCCTATAATCTGTTGTGATACTTGCAGTGTGCTCTCCCCAAGCCGTAAATCCCAAACCCTAAGCCCTAGACCCCAAACCTATTGCTCGGCTCATGATTTTGGGAGGCTGGGCTTTCCAATCGAAAGGGCAGGGGTGCATTTGCAACTGGGAAGAATCCCAATCATGCTGATCAAAGCCGTGGATCCCAGAAAGCATGGCTTTTCCCAAGGACCTCAGGAGCACCAGCAAGGAATATTCTCATTGGAGTAGAGATCTGATTCCTCAACCCTAAGCCTAAACCTCATAGGGTTTAGGGTGTGACTGAAGCGTGTGAACCGGCTTTTGGCTAGCACGTAAGCATAGTATAGTAGCCAATTGACAGCTCCGTATACCAAGTATGCCCAGGCCTCCTAAGGTCCTAGAGTTCAGCTTAAGTTTAGGGTTTAGGGTTTAGGTCCTAGAGTTCAGCTTAAGTGCAGAAATTCGTGTTGAATGTCTCTAGTACCGGGTCATTGTTGCGCATCCCGCTTTTGTTTTGCTAAAGCCCAACAAGGAATACAACCCTAAACTCTAAACCCTAAACACTTAAACCCTAAACCCTAAACGACAAAATCCGAGTGTGGAACCAACCCTCTAGTGGGCACGCCCGAGCCGAATATCAAGGAAGGAAGACTTTCACTGGCTATTAGGGTTTGGGTTTAGGGTTTAGGGTTTGGGGTATAGTCGCCCTTACGTAGATAGAATATGGCTTTGGGTATGTTACAATAAGATCCCATATATCCCATATTCTACTTAAGGGGGACTGTACAGTTCTTCATGAGGCATGGCTGTTGAAAAGTGATTGCTCGAATTTTCGGAAACCCCTAAACCCTTAACCTCAAACACTAGGTCCTAAGCCCAAACCCTAAATCCTTGACCCCCACCCCCGAAATCCTCAACCCGGTGAATTGCCCATATCTCCACGAAGCTTGCGGAACACAAGGCGCAAACGTGGCGAAACATCCCGGGACGCGCAGAGGCAAGAGGGTTTAAGCTTTAATTGTTTACTTCTTCAGGTCTCAGCTTTTCGGGTTCGGGGTTTAGGGTTGCAAGCTTATGGCCGACACTCCTTGGCCATCTATTTCGACATCCTCAATCTCACGAATATGACTCTACATTTATGCTTTCTGAACAGTACAGGTATACCCGTGGCCCCAACAGAGCCGGTAGGCCCAGATCGCACTGGGCTGAGTCTGTTATGGCAGAAGCCTCCTCAAGGATTTCCCACCTCGCCTCTGACAGGCCCCACTCATCATCACCCCTTTGATACTAAGCCCCCCCCAATATGGTGCGATCATATATTCAGGGGAATATTTTATGACAGGGAGGTGGGGGATTGATAAGGGGGCTTAAGGGAGAGTCGGGGGAATGGATCCCTGCAATAATCCACTTTCCCACTACCCCTTTCCAGCACCAGTCAGAAACTGGTAGCCCTCAGCCCTTACCTAAGACTCATATCCGTTGATACGAAAATCTTGTATGATTGAAAGTACCCAAAACCTTGAAAACTGCGCTACTGCAGTGAACTAAAGTCATGCAGGGTCTCTAGTATATACCGACCCCCCCAACAAATAGCAGTAAAGTTGAAGCCTACAGCTTCATGCCCGCTCTGGAGTCGAATGGCTGAGCTTCAAGATCTAGGCTTCAGGGTGTGGTTCCCTACAAGTAGGCCAAGCATTCTTGCCCAGCCCATAGGAATGTAGACCCCTAAAAGGGGTGCTGGAAAGAAGGCAGTCCTTGCAAACTGGAGTCTTGTGGGGTTCCATGCCAGTTGGGAGAATTCAGGGTTTACGGTTTAGGGGTTAGCCCTAAACCCTAAACCCCTAAACTCCAACACCCAAAGCTGCTTTTCATTTCCCAGCAGCGAATGATCAGGCGATTAGATGGCTACTTGGGAAGTCTAGGGCAGTTTAGTAAGTATTCTTATACCCCCTACAAGCCATGTAATAACCCAGTTATCCTGTTTGCTGGGATGTTCGCAATGTAAATTTGAACATCATGTCGGGCCCCTACATTGGATTCCTTCGGAGTAAAAGTTTGCCGTACTGGGTTTTAGTAGGCAATAATGGAATGCACAATATTAGAATGCCGCAGTCTCTAAGGCCGTGGCCTATCACACGCCTGTTTGGGTCCTGATGAAGGTGGTACGGGCTTCAAGATTACATGTTTTTGACCTGCGTCCTAAACCCTAAACCCTAGAATGCCCGGCCCAAGTGCCTGAACAGTTCAAGCCTTCATGCCGCCAACGAAATAATACCGTGAGTTTCTCCAAGCAAGTTCTGTCACCTGGAGCCACAAGCTGCAAGCCCTAAATCTTGAATCATTAACCGTAAGCCCTATACTCTAAACTCTAAGCCCTAAACCCTAAACCGTAAAAGTTAAACTCTAAACCTGAAACTCTTCGTACTTGGAGGCGGCGATGACAGCTTGGTCATTAACATGGGCCCTTGGCCTGAAACAGATTGAGCGCCCAGGAATGGGACTGCAAAGGGGTTTAAGGTTCAGGGTTTAGGGTTGTTTATATAACCTATAGTCTAAACTCCTTGAAAGGGGTTATATAGGGCTTATAGAGGGGACTACTATAGGGGTTCTTAAGGGGGATGCCAGGAGTTTAGACAATGGTTTATATAAGGACCATCTGGATATTGTAAAGGTTACATATCAAGATTAGACCATCTGGATATTGTAAAGGTTACATATCAAGATTATTTCAGGATTTCCTAGGGGCTGGGGGGATAATAGAATACGTGGATTAGCTTGTATAAGTCTACTTGCACTTGTTACAATTTCCGGTTCTTTAGACAGCCTAAGCTAGCAGGTCCACGGTGTTTTGAGGGTACGTGGCGGGGTCTACAGGGTTGTTGTTAAGGAACTTAAATTACGTTACCATAATGGGTATGTATAGTAAATAATACCGTGTCCATCAGTGTCCCCAATATGATAACTTAGATTAAGTTCCTCAGGCCCCTACATTCCCCCAGTTTCCATTTCATTGTCCATGTTCTTTTCCATCTGATTCCCCATTATAGGGGGATAATATACCCTAAACCCTATATTATGCCCCTATAGTAACTTAGAAATTAAGTTCCTTAACAGTAACCCAAGTCAGAGTCAGAGAAAGGTTTAGGTTGGATGCGGACCCCTCTCATTAACAGTTGGAATCTATATGAGCTGTAGTCTAAACTCCTTAAAGGGGGTTATATAGGGGGATTTGTGGGGTAGCATTATAGGGGTTGTTAAGGGGGATACTAGGAGTTTAGACTGGGGGACATGTAATCATAAAGAGCCCTTAATATGACCCCCTATTATAAACTATCAGTGGGTGGGAGCGGGACCCAAGCTTTAGGGCAAGGGTGACGCAAATTTAGGGTTTAGGGAATGTTTCAGGAACGATGGACTACGTGAGCGTCTGAAGGATTACTCATAACTTGACAGGGGACTGCTGTGGCGTGTACAAAATTAACTGAACATACGTACTTGTACATAATGAAGAGCCTCGTATCAGGAGGGCTTCCACAAAATTCCCCTAATAGTTATTGCTCTCTTATTCAAAAACCAGTGACTCCAGTAGGTTGCTTGGCGATTGCACTTTGCATGTTGCTTTGTTGTACACGCAGTGCTTCGGGGTGAATACTTTGCAGCTGTTGAGTCATACCGCACTATGAACACCTGTTCCAACATGAGATAATAATATGATGAAGTATGTTGACATGCAAAAAGTCTGTCTGAATTAGAGACCCGTGGGTTCAACAGGGGCACTGACCCGGAACTGCAGCTTTCACTTCAAATCCAATGTCTTGTATCTGTACTGCAGAGAAGAGAGCATTCTACCTTAGGAAAAACAGTGTAGTTCTACCAAGAACCTCATTAGTGAGTTGTTGGTTGTTTTGGATTCTATAGTATGATTGTACTCAGTGTTTTTAAAAGTATTCCTAGGAGTTCTCATCAAGGCTTACTGACCTCAATCATCGTCATCGCTGGCCTCGAATCATAAAGTGGGTTCTCCCCCTGACATATATACAGTTTTATATACATGTACTTACTGAAAGCATTGATAGGACCTGATTTTGTTTACGATGTTAAAACAAAGAATTATTAGGACGTATATCCCCGAATCAAGTAGCCAGCTGATCAACACTAAGCGAACCTTGAGCTCCACTTTATTACAGAATTCCATTTAGCTAAGTTACGTTCTTCTATAAACTTTCCTGCAACAAAATGGTCCCAAACCACGTGCTGAGGACATGAGGAATGCCTTAAATGCATCCATTCTTTGCACTCTACACATGGGATCCGTCGACACAAGCCTGATGTTCTAAACGGGGAAAACTGCGAACTTCGGAGCTGAATGAGTTCTAATTATTTCCTTGAAGTAGCTTCCTCTTTATAACTCCTGTATAGTACTCTGTAACAAGCAGTACATAAATAGGTGGTATCCAGAATTCCAACTAGTTTCTTTTGATATTTGACGCACGCCATACTAAACGAATACAAAGCTACGAAACCACTGAGACCGGTAGTGCTGGTTGAGGCCTTTTTCTATCCGCGAGTTATATCAGAGCTCAGAACACAGCCTGCTTCATTATTAAGATGGTTAATTGGCTCCCTTTAAAAGGATGTACTGCGTGTGTTCAGGGTAGGTCGTCTTGCAGTATTCAGTAATCGGGATGAAGGGATAATTAGGGAGGAATGTTTATGGAGCCGTCTCTTGCTTTCACTGTGGGTAGCTATACGAAACCATGGTTCTGGCTTAACTTACGGATTTCATCCGCAGGATGCATTGTAAAAAGGCCATCCGTTCGGCCGTGAAGCCCAGACCTGCCTGGTTGGAGAACACAGGGCTCAAAACCCTAAACCCTAAACCCTAAACCCTACATTCTAGAACCAGTGGTCTCCCAAAGTGGACTATTCCAGAAATTGCGCATTTGTCTACTACTTTCCGTTTGGGTTCAAGGCATGCAGGTATTTGGATAACAGGTCTAGGGTTTAGGGTTTAGGGTTTAGGGTCTAATATAAGAAAGAAGAACCACAAGAACAAAAAAACCCGATCTGTGACCCCACAGTCCAGAGGCTCCGGAGATATGGGGCTGTTTAGTTTTTTTGGCTTTGTTTGTTGGTCCTTCCTTCGTATATTACACCTGTTAGCGAAAGAGACGTCTAGAATGGGTCCTGCCTAACCAAGAGCCATGCTTCAAAACACCCGCTCTGTTTAGAGATTTTGTATCTGCATGTCCAACCTATGTTGAAAAGTCTATTTTGGCCTAGATGAAGCCGCGTCTACATTCAGAAATACAGCATTTGAAATACATGATTTCACACGCTGCAACAGTCCTTTGTATAACTTCTGCAAAATAAAAATAATCATGTAATCTCGGTGTCTTACCATTTTCTCCCTGGGGCGCCATCCAGTGGCTTCGGGAGGGCTACGGGTTAGACAAAATTTAGGGGGGCCTTTGAAGGTAAGGACCTACAGTCCCCCCCTTAAGTAGAATATAGGGGTTATTCTTGGTGTTATATGGGGATAATGGAAAAGAAAATGGAAACAACTATATTATAATAGGGTATATGTTGGCCCTTAAGTAGATAGAACATGGGGTATATGGGGATTTATTATCATATACCCAAAGCCATATTCTATCTACTTTAGGGGGACTATACCATTCACAGACCCTGTATGCCGTCCAGGTGAGATAGGATCCAGAAACAAGCCCCTTCAGGGTTTTCCCGAAACCTTCCACATACTTGTAGGATTCCCTGCGTACTGCAGTGCCTAAACGAAATCGTAAGGCACGAGCGGTAAACCATAGCCTAAACTGCAAGTATCCCCCCCAAAAACCCCTACAAGGCTCCCCCACTCTTTAGAGAGTTCAGACTATAGCTTATATGATCGTCTGCAATGCCGAGGCAATCTTCCTAATGAAGTCTCCGATTGGGCCGTCATGGAGGTCATGACGTGGAACTATGGCCTGTCTCTTGAGGACTGAAGGGATGCCAGTCTAGGGCTTAGGGTTTTTAGGGGTTTAGGGTTTAGGGTTTTAGGGATTCAGGGTTTAGGGTTTAGCGTTCAGGATTTTGGAGGATGGTTTAGGGGCTAAGGTTTTTTTTGGTATTTGGAAAGTTGGTTGGAACTGGTTTCTGGTTATTGACACAGTGGTAAAATCTACTTACGAATCACGCTTCACCTGCACGCTGTCCGAAAACTCATTTCAATAAGCCCCGCAGCAAGTTAGAACATGGAAGCAGGGTGCTTCGAGGTCCTGTTCCACATTTCAAGGTCCAAGGGTTACGTAGCCTCCATATAATCCAGGCCCATGCACTGTACAGATCACGGGGCTCCGCACAGTGGAAGGCCTTACATATTCTCGCAGAACTTCATGGGACCATTTGTTGTCTTGTGTGTCTAGGGCTTAGGGTTTAGGACCAGCCCCCTTTAAGGAACCTCCCCCCCCCCCCGGCCACATGAGGACACCCCGGCCCCGCTACAAGGCCTAATAACCTCCTGAAGCGGGTGGGGGCTCCTTAAAGGCGTGGTAAATACTCCCAGGACAAGTGCATCGGTTTCGCAATTCTTCCATGCATCTGCCGTAGGCTATCCCAAGCTGGTTTAGGGTTTAGAGTTTAGGATTCAGCTTAGGATTTAGGCTCACAACTTCTAAAGAGAAGGAAAAGACACGGCCGCAATCTGGATCT
>CAJNIZ010045760.1:75716-94090 GCA_905231905.1 Symbiodinium pilosum | reverse complement strand
TTGCTGTTAAGGAACTTTAGCTCAGGTAACATAGAATGGAAGAGTAGTAAAGCATGTTTTTTCCTACTTCTGGTAACTTAGCCTAAGTGAATTACCAGCAACCCCATGGTCGGTGCCTAATTTGTTGCGAAGGCTGACCAGTTTGGGCGCTGGACAGGTAACCAGATGCTGATTTAAAGGGCGTGCTTGCCGTCACCTGTCATTCAGCGTCTACTCTTCCTCTTGCTGGGCCAGTTGAGTAGGGGCCGGAAGAATGGGCCCCAATAGTAGTCCCCATGGATTTACAGTAAAACCGGAATCTCCACATTCCATTCCTTCATGCCAGCCCTAAACCCTAAGCCCTATAGTCCATCATTTAAGTAGATAGAATATGGGGTATAGGAGGATCTTCTTATATTATAACCATAGCCATATTCTATCTACTTAAGGGGGACTATACCCTAAACCTTAAACCCTAAATAGTATATAAGCCCTGTATTCCATCTACTTGAGGGGGACTATACCCTAAACCCTAAGCCCTAAACAGTAGTTTCCATTTTCTTTTCCATTATCCCTATATAACCCCTATCTTCTATCTACTTAAGGGGGACTGTAAACGTTTGAGGAGGCACCTTGCTTTGCCTGTCCTTCGGCCTTTCTGAAACCACGACCTCAGACTGGTCTTGCAAAGAATCGGGGTGTGGTAGGGTCTCCCGAAGTTGCTTAACCTTATTGGGGGCTAGTAGGGAATAAGGGAATATGTTATGTAGGGAGTATATGGGGAGTCTATTCCCTTATTCCCTTCTAGCCCTCAGTAAGCTAACCCTAAGTTTCAAGACTCAAGCCATGTAACCCTACATCCGCCTGAATCCCTAACCTTAAGCCCTAAAGCTGAAATGGTCATGGCACCTCGAGGTTTTCACCCTTGCTAGTGCAAGTGCCGCAGGGGAGCCACCAAACCAAGGATTGATAAACCCCTCCGTGTAAGGGCCTTAGTATTAGGATCCCTATTATGATCCCTTTCTAGGGGAGGGGGTTTATGAATCAGGGATCTTGGTTAGGATAGCAGGATCCAACTAGAACTTTAGGGTTTTTATGGCGTGGAGGTTCAGGGTAGAGCGTTTAGGGTTTTACCTTGCAGGGTACGAGCACAGATACCCAATCCAGAATATCCTAAACTCTACATCCTAATCCCAAGATGTACTGAGGGTTCGTACGGAAGAAGGTACTCCCAATTCGCACAGGCACCAACCAGGCTGCCTAGTTTCTCATGATCCTCTGTGGAATCTTAAAGGGGACCCTTCTACCCCCCTGCTATCCCTGATATGTTCTTTTGAGAAGCCCCACCCTGTTCCCAAATGAGCTCTACTCTGAACTCCTTAAAGGGGAGCTACATACGGGGGAAAATGTATGCGAGTATTGTTGGGGATCTTAAGGGAGATACTGCTCTAGACTATGACTATAGCTCGAATCCCAAACAATAAGACCCAAACCATGTATCTACTCTCTAAACCTACACCCTAAACCCTAAGCTCTGCGCCCCAGTCTACATGCCCTATCGAGAATCGTCCCTAGTCAAGGCATGCATGCGTTCTGCCGTGATCATTTGCAACTCGGTTGCGGCGAACGAGATGACCCTTGTGGAGTCCAGGCCGTGGCTCAGGGTTTAGGGTGTAGGGTTTACAAAAGGGTTATATAGGGGTTATACTGGGATAACGGAAAAGAGAATCAAAACTACTATTTAGGGTTTAGGGTTGTTTAGAGTTTAGGGTTTAGGGTTTCCAGGCTGAAGGCTTAGGGTTTTGGCCTTTGTTGTTGTAGGTTAAGGGTTCGATGCCTAGGGTTCTAGGGTTCTAAGCTCTGGGGGCTTGACGCCCTGGGTTGTAGGGTTTTCTGGGTTGCTGTTAAGGAGCTTAATTTCAGTTACCATATGGCGGAAACCCTATGTTTTACTATATATACCCATTATGGTAACTTAGTTTAAGTTCCTTAACAGTAACCCAGGTTTTGGGGTATCCCACCAGTAACCCCTCCAACAAGTGTGACCCCAACCCCTGGGCCCCACTATACCTCCAGATTCATGGGCAGTTTATAGATGGAGCTTTCCGAGTGGAAGTAGGGGCGGCTGCATGAGGGAAGGGCGGCGGCGTTGGTTGGACAGGTGGCCTTCATCCATGTGAAGCCCTGGTTACCCCTCTACAACCTACACACCTGCGTACAGAATCCCTTAGAGCCCTTCTACAGCTCCGTAGCAAGTTTTGTTGCATTGCCCATGCTAGGGCCCTTCATTTCCCGCAACGAGATCCTACCCATATTTGGAACCACTTAAACCCTAAGCACTTTCGTCTGGCGTTAGGGCCGTTAGGGTTTGAGGTCTGTGCGGCAGACAAACAGCAAGGGCGTCAAGAAGCCCCTTGCGGCTGCGTCCGAGATCATCAATCAGGAGCTTCGGAAAACGATCAGCTCGGCGACTGGAATAGTCGCCAAGGACGTGAGCAAGAATACTCTGGCAGGCCTTCTCTCGGGGGTTTTGACCCGGCTAAGAGACCTAGGTCAGCTCAACAAAATCTCATCGGCGTGCAGAGCTGCACTCTCCCTCGAGGATATCTCGGGAGATATAGCAGATGCCGACAAAACGATAGAGCGCTGGACCGTGCGCTACCTGGAAAAGACAGCCAAAGAAGCCTCTTACAAAGAGGGACTGTTGGTGAAGGTTGCAGACGGGGTCCACATCAACTGGTCAAAACACCCCAGCGAGGAGCGGAGTGTAGCGATCAGCGAGCAGGAAAACTTGAGGGCCACTGGGGGCTCAGGGTTGTAAGGTTTTCGGCTTTTGGCTTACACCCTAGGCTTTCAGGCTTTAGGGTTGTAGGGATAAGGAAGCAGGTGGCCCTCCGGCATTTAGGGACCACAGGGATAGGAAGTGGGCTATCCACAGCGGCAAATTGAGAGGGACTCCCATGTCATTTAGGGTATTGTGGTTTAGGGTATAGAGACTTAGGGTTTGGGGTTTAGGGTATAGAGATTTAGGGTTTGGGGTTTAGGTAGGGGGCCCTTGTTGAGGTAGTGTTGAAAAGCTCTCAGCTTCCCTCTCTGTCCTCCTATCATCATCCTTCTTCGTGCCTCGAGCATGTCCATGCACCGCAGTGAAAACCAGATGCGCCCCGATTACCGATTGTAAAAAACACTAACCCCTAAACCCAGCTTGAGTCTGGTTCCCTTCATTGGCCCTGAGAGCTCCTCACCCTAAACGCTGCCCTAAAATCAAGGTTTTCTCTGACGTGCCTTGCTATCCATACACGGTTTGGACCGCCGTCCCTCACGGCTACTGTCTGCAAGAAGAACCCATGCTCTAACCACAAAAACTGTGGATCCACTCATGTCCCCTTATCAGTTCAACGAAGCTCCTTGGTGTGTGTGCACACCAATTACAGAGCATGCTGGACATTAATGATGGGCTTCTGGCGTTCCAGGCAAACCCCAAACAGTACCCCCGAATTTCGAACACTGCCTTGCGGATGTTCTCTATACCGCTTGGGTTCAGGGTTTTGTATTGTGTGCAATTAAATTCTAAATTGAGCACAACTCCTGAATCCCAAATTCCCCTAAGATCAGAGCCCCCTATCCCTAAGCCCTAAACCCTAAACCCTAAACCCCTCCCCCAACATGCTGATCTACAGTTCCTGCTCTTCGACTTTCCGGGTCGAGAAGCGGCCGGACTCCGACCCTGAGAGTCGCTTCCGCTGCTTAAGGATTTTTCGGCTTATGGTTTTGGGTTCAGCTCGAAGGGTTAGGATTTTTGGGTTAGGATTTTTGGGTTCAGGATTTTTGGGTTAGGATTTTGGGGTTTAGAATTTTTGGGTTTAGGGTGTAGGGTTTGGGGGTGTTTGGGGTTTGGGGTCTAGGGTTTAGGGTTTTTGAGTTTAGGATTTTTGGGTTTAGGGTGTAGGGTTTGGGGGTGTTTGGGGTTTGGGGTCTAGGGTTTGGGATATAGGTTTCGGATTTCCGTGCAGAGGTTGTGTAAGGGATTGTTGAGGGATTACCATAGGGGTCACAAGGGTGAGCCTATAATGGGGATGTAGGAATTGCAAAGAAGATGGAAACCATTGTGGGTTTTGGGAGTAGGGCATTATGTTATATATATATATATATTTTTTTTTTAAATATTTTTTTTTCGATTTGGGCTTCATTTGTTAGGATGTGTGTTTGTAGTGTCTGGCAGGTTTCTCAACATCTGAGTGCCTTTTGGAAATTATGGAGACAATGGGATCCCGATGGGATGCCTAGGGTCCCCCTTAATTCGGGGTTCTATATTAGGTGGGCCCCCCACCCTATAGTAGTGACTATAAGGGATAATAAGGATTATATTAGGGTCCTCTTATATTCTTATTATATCACTATTACAGGGTGGGGGGTCCTCCTTAAGTTCTATAGGTGAGTAACCAGGTATGAAAAGGGTTGAGGGTTTAATGGAATTAGACCCGTGATTAATCAACCCCTTCCCCTTATAATAGGGATCTTAATATTAAGGCAGTAAAAGGAGAGCGTTTGCGAATCATGGGTCTGCATCAGGATTTGAAGTAAAAGGGTTTAGGGCTCAAGGAAAATGAGTGTTGGGGCCATCAGGGATCTGTTCAAGCTGTTTCTCTACATGTCTGTGGGCCTTCAGTACTTCTTGGTTGTCTTGTTGAAAGCCATTCCCTAAATCCTAAACCCAAAAGCCTAAACCGTGTGTGTGTGTGTGTGTGTGTGTGTATGTGTGTGTGTGTGTGAGAGTACACCGGCATGAGTAGTTTTGGCAGCGCGCGTATCGCCCGCAAGAGTATTGTTATTGAATCTGTCCCAGCTCAAGTTAGGGTTATATGGTTTAGGGTTATACTGGGATTTTTTTTTTTATCACGCAGCCAGTGTTCGTATCCCTTTCTCATTCATGCCAGAAACCTTGAAAACAACCCCGACCTGTTGCGCTGTGATGCAACAGTTTGAGCTCCATTTAACGCATAACTGGGTTTCTGTTCAGGAAATTGGATTAAGTGACTAGAATACGGAACCCTACCTATCATATAACCTGATTACAGTGATTCAAATAGCGGTCAGCAACCCAGTAGTCCCCTTCCCCCACCCCGAACTGTGAATATGACGACCTGCTGAAAAATTGCGTTGGGAACCCACAGCCCTACACCCTAAACCCTAAAACCCGAATTACACAGCTTTAGGGAAGTTTGTTTGTTAGCGGAAGGGAGAAGCTACCAGGCGCTTCCGCCAGGCCCACGAGGACCAGTCCTTAAGGGGGAGTTGGGAAGTGAACATGGGAATCATAATGTGGCTTAGGCGCTAAACCCTACACCCAAACCCTGAACCTAACACATATACAAAAGCGGGGAGTATGTAGGGATACTCTGCTCCCCCACTCTCCCTTAAGCACCAGTAGGGCAAGTTTGGGGGTGTATTTCTTGGGACGCAGTTCAGGGGGGCTGCTAGGGCCCGGATCATGACCAACGTCTTCTTCCCTTCTACCTTCTGCTCTAGGGGTTGGGCTCTAAACTCTTAGGGTTTAGGGTTAAGGGCTTAGCCAACAAAACCCTGAAACCTAAATCCTAAACCGTATTGAGTTTAGGGTTATGTCCTAGGGTTGACATGAGCCTCAATAGCCCCGACTGAGTGCATCAGGCCCCATTGCCAGCTCACCAATAAACAGGCAACCTGGGTTGCTGTTGAGAAACTTAGCTTAAGTTGCCTTTTATGGGTATATGGTAAGTAATGGAGTTTCCTTTGTATAGTAGCTTGATTCAAGTTCCTGAAGAGCAACCCAGCAAGTACCTAGTGTTCGCAGGAGACAGTTGTATTATTATCTGCCTCAAAACTATCGGGGTACCTAAACCCTAAACCCCAAAACCCAAAACCCTAAACCCCTAAACCCCTAAACCCTAAGGGAGTTTACACTATCCCTAAAAATTATGTACCATCCTCAACATACACCGTCAAACCCCAAACCCAAAACCTCCAAACCCTGAACCATCCAAAGCTCAAAACCCCCAATTCAAAACCCCAAAGGGTTTAGGGTTCCCAAATTCTGGGGCACTAAACCCTAAAACCCTAAACCCTAAACCCTTCCCAAATTCTGGGGCACTAGCAGCCCTCAGCCACTCTCCTGCTGCTGCTGCCGCTGAGGCCGACACTTGGTGCTCGCCAGCGGCGCAGGTGGGGGCATGTAAGGTAAGGGCCTAATTCAGGTTAGGGTTTAGGGTTTAGGATTGAGGATTTTTGGTTTGGGGTTTATGTTAGGGTCTGGGTTTTGGGGCTTAGGATGTGGTGTTTATGGTTTAGGGTGTTAAATTTAGGTAAGGCCCCCATCTGTGATTCAGCACAAAAGATACTGGTAAGAATAATACGGTTCAAATGTATTCCTATTTTACCACTAAACCCTAAACCCTTCTGGGTTCGTCCCTTGTCATCCTTATTGAGCAGCAGCATACATCAGATCTTGTAGGGGGGGAGGGGACGAGGGCATCAGGGTTTAGTCCTCAGGGTACTACGGCCAGAAATAACTTTAATAAGCTTTGGGCTACAGCCTGCCCCAAAAAAGCGCACGGCCTTCCAAGGGGACAATTTTGATAATCTAGTGATTCTGGCTCCTACGTCCTCTCGCCAACGGATTTGGTTCTGTGGGACTTACGCATGCGTTGTGCGAAGCCATTGTCGCGGTCTGATACGAATTATGTAGGATCTATATTTTTTTGGTGAGAATTCAGCAAGGTAGAACGCCCTAAACCCTAAGCCCCTAAACTCTAGGGTTCAGGGTTTTCTGGTGATGAAATGGTCCAAGCTAGAAGGATGATGAGACATTGGTTCCAAACTGTTCAACAAGGGGCATGTGATGTAGCCCCAACCCTCTCAAAAGCACCCTGTAAGAGTCATATGAGCTATAGCCTAAGCGGGGTTATATAGGGGAATATATCGGGGACTGCTATAGGGGTTATTAAGGGGGATACTTGGAGTTTAGATTGTAGCTCATATGCCAGTTACAGTAGGGTCGGGGTAACCAGAGTTCCCCTGTTACCGTCAACTCATACTCTCGTGTTGTGGTCAAGACTGTAGGCATGCGGGGGTTTCCCAAAATTAAAGGTACCTTTCTAGGGGTCCCCATTATAAGGATTCAAGATTTTTGGGTCTATATTGGGGTCTCCCTATGTAGAGAAACTATCATTTCACGATGTCATGATACGAACATTTTCAGTCATTCCGGAGTGATACAGATTCGCTTGAGACGTTGCTGATTTCACCCACTATTGACAGTAGAATTCGCCTTCATGTGAAATCGCCACGAAGATTTCGAGTATTTGGCGTGGGTCATCTTGAAGGAATGCAGCACATCCTAGGCTTCAGGGCCGCTCCAGTTCCAGGAATGTAGGGGGTTCGGGGACATCATCGCTTGGAAGAATGGGCACCAAGAGCTCAACAAGGGCCCCCATACTTCAGAACCACTATGGGCTATTAGACCCTAAAATTCCCCATTAGGACCCTAATAAGGGTAGATTAGGGTACCCTTAAGGTCTAACAGCCCATCCTGGAAAGATGAACAAGCGGCCTGAACCAGGGTTGTCCTCTTAATTCGACTACTTGGAGGGTCATGGGGACTTAATAACTAGGTTAATAATGGAAAAGAACATGGAAACTACTGTATATTATTTAGGGTTTAGGGTTTAGGGTTTAGGGTTTAGGGTCATGGGGACTTAATAACTTGGTTAATAGTGGGGATAATTGGGGTTACTATATGGGTTTTAGGGGTCATTAACCTACTTAGTAAGTCCCCCTGGCCCTCCAAGTAAGCACAGTGTGGAGTCTAGATCTTGGAGGACCATTGGCGATGATGGGATCGTTTGCCAATCTGTATTTTTTTAGCGGTTATTATATAATCCCTATAACCCCTATAGTTTCCATTTTCTTTTCCATTATCCCAATATATCCCCAAAATAATATACCCCTATCATCAGGAGGCATTGGCGGGGTTCGTTCTTACCAGGTTCTTGGATACCCAATTAGTGGCTCAGCAAGGCGAGAGACCTGAGCTGGAAACCCCAAGCGCCATGACATATAGTCCCCCTTAAGTAGATAGAATATGGCTTTGGGTATGTTATACTAAGATCCCCATATACCCCATATTCTATCTACTTAAGCGGGACTGGAAACCTTTCAAGGGGCAAGGAAATGCAAAACCAGTAGTGTAGACTTCAAGCTACCCGTTCGACAAGCGTCATGAACAAAACATAGGTCGGAATTGTGTGTAAGGGGCTTGTAGTGAAGACGGTTGCAACAGTAGGATGAGAAGTAGAACGCAAGTGACAGTAGCGCGGGCAATGGCAGCATTGTCAGTACTAGTATGAGCGCGTATCAAGCTAATGGTACTAGTACAGATAGTGCTTCCCAACTCCAAAAGCTTCAAGCGGCGAAACCAAACTTAGAACTCCAAAGCCCAAGAAAACAACTCACCCAAACCCAGCCCTCAAGCCCAAACCCAAGACCCCACCCTCCCCCAAACTAGCATGGAACCCCACTAAGTCTTCTCACAAACGGACAGTAGTGTTGATAGGGTCCCCTTGTAGGTGCCAACAGGGGAAGAGAATGGAAACTACTATAATATAATGGGGAATTTCATAGGGATTATATTAGGGACCCTAATATCAAGGCCCTTAAAAGGAGGGGTCTCATTACTCCTTATTAATCAGGGGTCTACATTAAACCTCGCAGCCAGCTAGGAGCCGGTCATGCGGAGCGCTGTGTCGCTTACGGTCTACACGAGGGCAAGGATCCAGTTCAGTGCTTACAGTAGAGTCTAGGGTTTTAGGGTTTAGAGTCTAGGGTTTATTGATGTCTTATCGGGGGGTCATTGAAAGACTTTGAGAGCACCCCTCCCGTATCTGCCACCATGAATTAGGGAATCAGGCAGTTCTAGTTGATTTCTGATTTTTCATGTCAGTCAATGTGTTACTCACATTGCCCTGGAGTATGTTTTTCTATAACAGTTGTCCGGGAAGCCTATAACAGTTGTCCGGGAAGCATGCAAATCTCAATTTCAATTGAAACTATATTGGGTTATCTATTTGAAGGGATCGTACAGCAAACAATAGAGACTGAGGACTCGAGGAGATCCCTCATCTGGTTTGATCCTTTATGTAACCCTTGAGTTGCCTCAGAAACCCTTCAATTTGGGCTGGGTTCATTGGCACCTTTTCAGAGCATTCTTTGATTCAGTATTTGGGGTTTTAGGGTTTAGGGCTGGCAGCTGACGCGCCGCGCTTCGTCCCAAGGGGGTCGTGGGCGGCACGCGGCGTGAAGTTTAAATCCCACCCTAGGACCACCCAAGTCTGCATTTTCAGGGTTTCTGGTGCAGGCTTGGAGAAACTTGCCAAGGGAGTGGTCGATGCATGCAAGCTGAAAGTTCCCCGCTGAGCGTGATGTTCCGGCTAGCAGAAGAACCTGGCACGCGAGCGCAGCAATTTGGCGACGTAATGGTGCACTGTGGGTACCTGGATTTCCGGTTCGTGTTGCCTTGGGAGCAGCAAGCCCAAGTATTACGAGAAGCGTCGCAAAGCAACGTGAGCTCGCAGTATTGACAGGTTAAGTCGACAGCTGATTAGCCCTGAAGAGCCCTTCACCAGGAAACGCGCGTTGTGGGAGGCCAGGCGGCTGCATCTGCCACATTGGTTTTTGTGCCTCAGGGCCGGGAGAGTGGAGAGCTCTAGCTCCACTCGCAGCCGTCTAGGAACGCAACACACACACACACGCACACGAATTGCAGCATCTTGAAAAAAAGGATCAGGTTTGCGATGTGATGGTGCTCTTGGATGCGTGCGCATGACGAGGCCCCTTCAAAGCGTGGCTGGCCCTGGGTGGGAGGCCCTGTCCGAGACGCTGTCGTCAGGGGGTGCTCAGGGCCTGAGAAGTTCACTTGTTTGTATTTGGAAGGTTCTACGGATTCTCTATATAGAAATGTATATATATATATATGTGTGGCTGTACGCTTCGGTCGGCACAGCCCAGGAAGCTCACTCCACGAGAGGACGGGTCTCGAGTTGTCCGACTGGTGCCGTACGTCTCTCGACTGCCGTCTCTGGCGTTTTGCAGACTGCGCCCTGCTGCCTTGCCGGCCGCTAAACAGGGCCTTGCTCGAGTTTAGGGTTCAAGGCGTTGTATTACTGGGGAGACGATCAAACCTTGACCGCAAACACACGATCAGCATCAAAAAGCCCACACAACTCTTAAACCCTTAACGTGCCCCCACATCTAAACCACTTTCCAGGACCCGCCGCCAGCCAAGCTTTGCGGGTAAGAGCTGACAGGTTCCAGGTTTAGAGTTTCTCCGACGGTACAAACCGAGTCCTACATGAGTCAAGAGGGTAATGCCGTCTGTGTACCTCGAAATCGGATGCTAATACATGTGTACGTGTTTGTTTTGACAGCATGTCTGTATCTGTTGTAAAGTTTCTCAAAGAAGGGGCTCCTTCGATACAGCAGCAGATAAATTTGTGGATTTCCATGATCTGTTCTGTCAAGTTTCTCGTTGTGTGTTTAACTTGTGGATGTATCCAATTCAGGATTTGCTCCGAAGACAAGTTTATGTAATCTTTAAATCGCTCCCCTTAACACCCACGAACTTATTGGGTTTCTGGGCGTCCACGCGTCTTCTAGCCCAAAATGACTTCTGACTGCATTTCAGCTTCGGGCGAACCTTCGGCCCCAGGAGCCATTACCAAGGGTACTCCCGATGTGGACTGAAATAGTTCTTGAGCTGAAAGGGGCGTAGTTGGTACGGTGGAGCACGGCGATATGCTGCTGCTTAAGCGGGTTGTAAAGGGAAACATTTGGCTTTTCGGTCATACCATCGTCCAGAGGTTTTCAAAGCATCTTCAAGGTCTTCACTCGGACCTTATTGGTTCGGCTTCCTGAAGGTGACAGAGTTGCTTGTAATTATTATTTGAAAGACAACATTCTATTTGAGATCGCATGTGAAGATTTTCTGTACGTGTTTCGGCACGTTTACCTTACCCATATTGTGAGACTGACGCCTGGGGATGCAACGGGCAACCGCAGGTTGCAGGAGATGATTTCGGGGCGTCAAATTTGATCCTTCATGCTGACGGCATTGTTGCTAATTTGCTACAGGCCATAGATGGGAACCTTCCAAGTGGATATTTTTTCGCGTGCTCGTCGCATATTTGAAGTATACACCCTTGGAATGCATTGGAGAATTTGCTACAAAGCATGGCGTCATTTTTTGATCAAATTCTGAGAAAAAGCATTGGTTCACTAGACCGAGCGTTTCGCGCGCAAGCCAAAAGCAACAAAAGGACCGCAAGCTTTTCCAACATTGATGACACCAACAATTCGTATCAATCTGCACTTTTAGAACTATGATTGCACAAAGCTTGCAACACAGCCAGAGGGCACGCTACACTTGGGCGCCTTCCCTTGCGGTTCTGGGGCCGGGTTTAAGTCCCTGTGTGGTCATTTTCATGGATGAACAACCAAACGACATGACCACCTTCTCCTTCGGGCACTGATCTGAATTGAGCTTATCACCGTTGCGTGATGATTTTATAAGACAGTTAGCAGTTTACATGCTGCTCGCAAACCATGAAGCAGCATTGAGAGCTCGCGCGCCAATGAACAAACCGAACACCGCATTTTTGACAGTTTTTGAAAATTGCTGCGAATATTTATGCTCATGCAAACTTTCGATCTTGATCTTCGAGTGTGCGGAAGATTCACTTTAAAGATTTTTGCATGCATTCTTATTTCGTATAAAGCCCCGGAAACTGTTCGGTGAAGGCGTTTGAACGATCAATTGCGCACAGTTCCATGCTTTTTTATAAGACGAAAATTTCGACAGTGTTGCAAACCTTTCGGTGTACTGCGTTCCTTGTAATGCACGACGTTGCATGGGTACGTCATCAGAATTACGGTAGCTCAAAGTCGCATGTAGCTTTTGGAGACGGACTTTGCCAGGTTTTGGTGAAAATTCGGCACGCGGCTGACGGCTTCGGCCGAAAGTGTGTGTGCATTGTGCGCATGGATCAAAGGTTCGGTTTTTCCTCCGTGAAGCTCAACATTTTTTTGGCATTCGTAGAGCATGACGCTATGTGTTGTAAGGCAGGCTCGTGTATTACGACTGTTTAGATCTGGTCCAATGTACGTTGAAGGGGCTGAAGTTTTGTCTTTGCCTTTTTGTTGTCATACTCAGTCGACTTGTTTGAAAACCCCCTCATGGCATTGTCTGTTTCTTCACTTTCAAAAGGGTTTACGGTCTAGAGTCTAGAGTTCAGGGCCACGGGTTTAAGGTTTTAGGGTGAAGGGTTTTAAGGTGTAGGCTGTATGTTAGGGTTTAGGCTTCCATGTTTCAACAAACCATGGGCTTCCAAAACACGTTCATGTTTGCTAATTGACCTGTGCAAACTCGCAACTGTTGGGGGATTCAGTTTTCCTGGCACTTTGCTAGGAGATCGTCATTCACAAGCCGTGCCAGCCTGACGACGCTTCACAGCTCATCCCAGCACGCACCATGGGGCTCATGTGCCTGCGCAAAATTGGTAGTTTTGGGTTTTCAATCCCTCTATAAGGTTCATGGTTTAGTTATTGGGGACAATCTGTTTTGCCACCAGGTGCAGGGAGACCCTAAAATTTGCAGGCAAAAAATCGATAATTGACGGCCAAGGTACTTCAACTTGCACAGCTCCAACAAAGCCCGGGGCTTAATTTGCACATTTTTGTTGTTGGTGGATAAGAATGACTTGACAGGAGATTGGGAACAGTTATATGCGATTTCATAAGGACTAACTACCATAAAGATCCGTTCCCTACTAACTGCTTGCAAGTTTTGCCGTAATGGATGTGGAGATTTTAGACGCTACAAGCTCTCGTGATGGCTTCAACCAATCTTTCATCCTTGGCAAGTGTTAAAAGAAGGTTGTGTTTGTTGGGGGTTTTATAGTTGTTCATTTGAACAATTTGAATGCCCAAAAAAAGCACGGTCCTTCACTTCCCGGAGTCCACAAGTCGGTGAGAAGTTTGTTGGATTAGCTAAAATCCCAAAGTTTTGAGCTAGCATTGCAAACCGACCACGGCATACCTGCGTGAAAGGACTCCAGTTGTGCAAGTCAACAATATGCAGAGATATGCTGACGTATAATAAAAATACATTGCCTAAGTTCTTCGTCATATTATTTATATGTCAAAACGTGTCTTATTCTATGCATGACCCATCAGGTCTTGAATGCGGCGCTCTATTCGTTCCATGCGCGATAAGATCTAGTCCTCACTATAAGCTCTGACATGCATCCAAATCCCTCCGGTCCGCGACTGCCTTTTTTTTGAGAAAACAGAATATCTCACAAGGCCCTTTCATCTTGTTCCCTCCCCAAACATGCACAGCAGTGGCAGTTTCAGGTTTGCATGCAAGACAGCACAAGAGGCATAGGATAGTCAACTGCTGCCTACAGAGCGTGTTCAAAGAAACAGGGGATGGGGCGAAGGGAACGGGGTCTATTTGCTTGCGCCCAGGACCGTCGGCTCATTTTGTCACGTTTGGCGCCAACTTTCCCAACAGGTCCCCATAGTAAGGACTGTAGTATTTCAGGACTATATTGGGGAACATAGTATAGTAGTTTCCGTTATCTTTGGCATATAACCCCTATACTCTATCCTAAAATTCTTTTGTAGTTTCTGCTTTCTTTGCATTTTTTCCCTATCCCCTATTTTGGGATACTACCATCTGCTGCTGCAAGAACCAGATGAGAGAATGCATTCGTAAGTGCCCAAACAGGCACGTCTTGCCGAGCAGGAAAACGTACCCAACCCCACACATGAGCTATGATCTAAACTCCTTAAAGAGGGGTTATATTGGGGAGTATAACAGGGGACCACTACGCACTAAGGGGGATAATGAAGAGTTTAGACTATTATTCGCATGTATTCGGCATGATGAACACGCCGCATTTCAAAGGTCTCCTCCATGCAGCGAGGGTTGAAGGCCGAGTTCTTCTATGGGCTGCATCGGAACACAGAGAATTGCGAGCTTCCCGACTTCTCGCTGAGGCTGGCCAAGGGCTCCTCCTCCTAGTAGCTTAGTAGCTTAGTAGCTGGGTAGGTAACCTTTAACCTTTTGGGATATATATAGTCCTAAAATAATACAAAGGTTAACCTTTTTGGGCCATGGAACTCATCAACTAGGACAGTAATGAAAATACTCATCTGAAGTGATCTCCTGTCCCCTGACAGATAGGGGATGTAGTGCCACAATGGAAGCGTAGGGCTGTGCACTAATCGAACATTTTGGCTGATGTAAGGCATGATTTGCGTGGAGGCCCCTGAGCCCCCTTGTAGAGTTTTGGGTTTGAATAGCAGCACCTTCAACTGCGCAAACGCGCAATGATCATAGCTTGTCCGCCGGTACGCCCAAGCTCTAAAGCCCTGCACTAGCTCCAAAGCGTACCTTCAGAACTAAAACCCCTAAACACCGAAGCCTTGAACTTAACCCTAGTACAGGCAGCCTGACTACGTGAAATTGGATGCCCAACTGGACTATGCGCATCAGGCCTGGCTGCAATTCTGGGTTGCTGTTAAGGAACTTGAATTAAGTTACAACAATGAGTATACATAGTAAACAATAGGATACAATAGGGTTTCCCCAATATAGTAACTTGAATTAGGTTCCTTAGCAACCCAGACTTTGGAGTATGGGGTCTAGGGTTTAGATTCTTGACCCTGAGCTGTTGACTTCTACTTGGAGGCTCGTGCTAGTCATGACCCCTTCTAATTGGATTTATACGCCAATCATACACGCCTTCAGTCCCCTAACAGGCTTAAAGCTCGGCTTTGAATACCTGAACAAATGAGCCATAATCTAAATTGCTTAAGGTGTTATAGAAGGGATCATCTAGGAGACGTTATTGAAGGGGATACTAGGAGTTCCAACCCTAAGCCCTGAACCCTAAACCCTCAACCCTGGGTTGCTAAGGGCGATAAATACCAAGAGTTTGGACTATAGCTCAAGTAGTATCTAGGGCCCCGGGCAGCTTGCGGCTTGCCAGTCAGAGCTTTTAGCCGTTAAAGCCACTGATGCTTGAGGGGGAATGGGGGAGTGAATATAGGTATCATATCATAGCGGTAATATGGGGACTGTATAGGGATTCTTGTGGGGATCTACTCCCCCACATTGAAACTAGACTAACGGAAGCTTTTGAATAGAGGCAGTTCCCACTCCTCATTGCGCAGTGTAAGCCCTCATGAACTACTCAACCCCTACAGGATTCCCAATATATACCCTATTATGATATAGTAGTTTCCGTTTTCTTTTCCATGATCCCTCTATAGCCCTATATATAGCCCTATATTAAACCTTGTTTGAAGAGCTCCAGGCCCTGTAGGTTTGTTCCTGCCGGTCCGGGTGGACAAAGATTCGTGTGTTTCTGTCCCCGCTGAAAAGTCCTGAGCCCCTAGACCCCAAACCTTAAACTGTAAATCGTGGAAGGCATATGGATTCAGGCTATAGGGGTGTTGGGTTTAAGGCTAAGGGTGTTCAATCTTGAAACGCTGAGAGTACTCGAAGTCTGAATAGTGATCAATGTTCTTGTCACAGACAAAATGTCTAATCATCTATCTTGGTAAGCATTCAGGCCCCTACATTACCCCGAAATTGACAAAGTTCTGGAAAAGTTCTTTGGCTGGGCAGCTGCGAAGGTTCCGGTCAGGTTCATGAGTTCCCCTTCCTCCCCTACCGTGTTAGGCTCAAGTAGTAGCGCTCATTGGCCTACATTATCCCAAAAAAGCCCTATTCGAGGGGAGCCCAGGGTTAGTAATTTATGGCGAGGGGGTAGTGGGGGAATCTGTTCTGTTCGGGAATCCGCATCGTCCTTGCCTCCACCTGTGTACAATTGTGGGCCTCAGCTACAGGAGCCATGTGTCCAGCTGACAGAAGAGAGAAGCTTCCAAGTGGAGCATGTGGTTTAGGCTTGAGGGTCCATCCTCATGGGAGCCATAGTCTAAGGGTCCAAGGACCCAAATAACTGGGTCCCTTTAAAGAGGTTATAGGGGGACTATATAGGGATAGTAGGGGATTATGGGTTCAGATGCTCTCTTTGAATCATGACGGTTTCCAAGAACATTGACTGGCAATTTTGACGTGGGCTCGCAGGCCCTTGAACCCTAAACCCTTCGCGGCTTTGCAGGAACACTGGTCCGGTGTGACGGATAAGGCCTGGCGGTTTGTAAGGGTCAACAGTTGAGGGCTTTGGGCTTGATGGCCTGAGAGCATGATGTAGGGCTATAGGCTAGTATAGGGTTATATAGGGTAATATACGGGAGTATATTGTTATGTAGGCTAATATAGGCTTATATAGGGTTTCGGCTTCAAGTTTTAGAGTGGAGGGATTAGGGATGTAGTCGTCTGGATGCCGAAGCTTCTCTTGTCGCTTCGGAGTCTTTCTTTCTGAGTGATGCAAGAAGGTACCTGGACCCTCCAATGTAGTTCCTTTTTGGGTTTGGTATGGTTTCTTGGTTAGGACTCTTACTAGGACTACCAGAAGGTACTGCATTGGAGGCTCGAGGTAAGCATGCACTTGGCTTGCCATCACGCCCTTAGGGTATGTATGGCCCTGCTGACAACTTCCCTAGTCTACAAGTAGATGGGAGTCTTCCAAGAGTGTTCCTACACATTTCCGAATAGGAATGCCTAGAATACCTTTATAATCCCTGCGCATCCTGGATGGTAAGGCGTAAGACCTGAACCCAAAGCCCAGGACTACATCGGTGGGCGATGGACGGGCTTCCTGAACATCAAGCATGCAGGTGGGCTCCGAACCCTTAGCCTTCAGGGTTTAGGGTTTAGGATTTAGGGTTCGGGAACACCTAGCAGCCACTATGAGTACCAGTTTCCATTCAATTTTCCATTTCCCCTTTGCTTCTTCATTAATTGCTGAGGTGCGGTATCCCTAAACCTTAATTATTCAAGCTTTATGATCCCTGCATACCATAGCTCTAACTAAACCCTAAAGCCCAAACCTTAAACCATTCTTTAGGGTAGCTATGTAATGTCTACATAGGCCCTCCGAGGCCCTCAACATTTGCCGTTGTGGTATTTGGAACGCCAAGCTGAGATCTAATGTCTCTGTTCGTACCCTAACCCAAACCCCTGATGCATAAACCGCTTCCCCTGAATGGGGATCATATAGGGATCCGAATATTTAGGCCCTTAGAAGGAGTGGGTTTATTAACCATGGGTCTACATTAACCCTAAACCCTAAGCTCTAGAAAAAGGAGCTGCACAAAAAAACACACACACACACACACGAGAGCTTCCCGCAGCCTCTACAACTTCCCGGGATGATGGTCCCTTACCCAGACCCCCTAAAGGATCCAAGAAATGGAACTTCAATATAGGGTTTAGGTTTTAGGGTTAAGGGTTTAGGGTTAACGCCCCCAATATGAACCCATTACTCTACCTTGGGGAACCTAGATGATTATTAGGGGGTTCCATTTTTTGGATCTTTTTAGGGGGCCTGGGTAACTGAGAGTATCTACCTACATGGTCTAGGTATGAAGGTTCAAGTGGAGTGTCTGAAAATACTGCCGCGTAAATGTAGGCAACAGGGGTCCCCATAATCCTTCTGTAATCGTCTAATCATTCCTAGATTCCTTGGCACCCCTGTTTTACGGTGGAAGTAGCAAAGTAGAAGCTAGTTGCCACGGGTTCTTATATGCCGGCATACAGCCGTGAGCCCTGAGCCATTCCCTTCCGCAAACTTGCATGGAAGCTAAAACCCAAACAAACACGATTTTCTTACAACATCACACCTCTATGTGGTTCCACGTTAGTTTGGTGGAGCAAATACCTTTAAACCTGAACTCTATGCCTCTATGCACGCCAAATACATTCCCCGCATAATCACGACAAAGCCATTTCTGCTTCCATGTTTGGAAGGTCCTACACTTTAGGTCATTCCCCCACCCAGTAACTGTCCTTAAAGGGGCCTTATTAAGGGGGTTCTTATAACTCCTATAACCCATTGTGGTAACAATTACTGTAAGGGGTACACCTCAAGTGGTTCTGTTTACCAGCTTTCCGCTCCGCGCATGCAAAGCACCAAGCAGAACCCTTTCTTATGGAAGTTTCCCAAAATTAGGGGTACCCTTTTGGGGGTCCCTACAATAAGGATTATAGTATTTGGGGTTTATATTGGGGTCCCATTATTTTGGGAAACTAGGTCCACGGTACATATTCCGCCGTGGCACGAAAGCCATTCAGGGTCCAAGAGAAATGCAGCAAAGAGGCTGTTCGCTTGGAAATTACAAGTATTTTCAGTATACCTGAGGACAGTGCACGATTTTAAGGCATTTTGGGT
>CAJNIZ010045760.1:31984-72827 GCA_905231905.1 Symbiodinium pilosum | reverse complement strand
GATTCAAAAGTGTCAACTGTCACAGGGATGGGACCCTCTCGAGGTCGCCATCCTCGTAACTGTCGTCGTTTTTGGCGCCTGTAAGCCACCATCCTCGTAACTGTTGTCGCTTTTAGCCCCTCATGCTTTCGTCGCATCTCAAAAGTCCCAACAGTCACAAGGATCGGGGTGGTTCTCATCGCGGTCCTCGCAACTGTCATTGCTGTTGAAACCTATATTGTTGTCACAGTTTAAAGTACCCACAGTCACAGGGATTGATTAGCTTGGGACTCATTGTAAATCAACTTTGTATAAAGAATAACCTTGCGTAAACCTTCTTGAAATCTTCTATGATTGTTCTAAACCCTCTACAATCTGTTAAAAACCTTCTATAAGCCATCCATAAACCTAGTGTTATTCAATGCCAGACCACAGGCCACAGTACCGGGCAAGGGTAATAGGTTGCAAGCACTTTTTGTTCATCCGGAAGTACCCAGCATGGACATGCCCAAATCCAATTATGATTTAAGTCATTAGTCCAGCTATTTTGAGATCAACAAGAAGAAGCATGTTTCAGTCCCGTTTGAAGTGTCTTTGCTTAAGAAAATGGACTTTCATCTGGTTTTAATCACTTGGTCAGGGGCCACCGCATGAAATCCTGCTTGGCCCCGCTAACGCATTAAACTCAAGGTCCATGCGAAACCCACTGAGTATTCTAAACACGTGTGTATTTCAGGGTCGGCAGGAGGTTTCTTCTGCTTGACAGTTGGATCCCTTTCCTTGGACTCAATATGTAGGTCTGTGATGCCTATGCTGTTCCAAGACCGACAGGCCACCACCGCACGGGGGTGATACCCCCACTCCTCCCCATTGGGGGTGCGGGGGCAAGGGCGAGCGCCGAGCCGTGATCATATACATATATATATATACACATGTATTACATGTATATATATATATATGTATATAAAATGACCCCTATATCAGACAATCCCGCACTACCTACTACGCACATTGGAGCTTTTCGGGACCAGTTGGGGACCCAAAGGGTTGCAAAGGCTTTCCATTAGGGTTTAGGGTTTAGGTTTGTGGGCTTCGCAGGATTTCGGCGAGGCTCTTGCAAGTAGAGGGGCTCCAGAAACTGTTTTGGGAGTTTCTCAACATAATCTCTGTATCCGCCATAGGGAGCCAGCTTGACAACTCCAATGTATCCCTTAGGTGGAACCACCCGGTAATATTACCATGATCCCTTATATCAATATTACTGGGTGAGGGGTACACCACATGTATCCCTGAGTTTGGGGTTGGGGTTCCTCGGGGATTCCTGTTTTGAGAACCTTTTTTTCTAAGGTTGAAACCATGGCCCCTAGCATTGGCCCTGAACCCTGGGACCCTTATATACCTACCATCTACCCTGTAAGTTCCTTTAAGGGTTCCTAGAATCCGCTTCAAAAGGCCTAAGTGCCCATATTAGAGGCCCATACTTTGGGTACTGCCCTCACTCAGTAACAGCTGGATAATTATTAGAATATGGTTATATATAGCCCTTAATAGGACCCCTAATATAGACTGTTACTGGGTGGGGGCAGTACCCAACCCATACCTCTAATCCTCGACTTCTCCAAGAATCGGATGACAGCGTCGAGCTCTTCTTGGATGGAAACCTGGTAATCGGAGAGCCGACATGCGGTGTACACAGAGCTTTGCCTGCAGTCACGCGCTATAACCTCCACATCCTAACATAAAACCCGAAAGAAGGCTTCATGGACTAGTGTGATCTCAACAGCATGCAAGTGTTAGTTTCATGCTGGTTTGGGGAGGGTGTTCAAGGAGATGGAGCATCCTTGGTTTGGGCTTAGTTCTCTCTACTAGACCTATCCTGTTTGATGTATACACCTGTCTGCATGACATGTGCATTTGAGCATAGAGATGCAATGGTGCGACGTAGCTGATGCTTCTGTTTTCCAAAACAACAACAATAAGGGACATGCTTGCGGGTGGGGGTGGGGTTGGAGCGCTATGTTGAACTGTCTGCTAGATCTAGCAATCTCGGGTCCCCAGCAGGTTGACAGGGATGCTGTAAGGTCTCCTTAGTAGAGCAGCCCCTGACGCGCAATGCCAGGCATTCTTGACATAGTAGCCTTTGAGACGTTGAGTATATATATATATATTATAGGGCTTTATCAGGATTATCTTCCCTTTTTCCCTTCTAATCCCAGTAAGTATAGCTTGGAAGCTTCAGCTCCTGACACGGCTGTCAATCTCACGCGCTTAAAGCTATTCGGTTTTGGGTTTAGGTTTCGGGTCCAAGGTTCAGGCTTGGGTTGCCCTGAAGCAGGCCATAAGATGTACCACAACAAGTGGAGTACGCACAGAAGCGTACCGACATACCAGAACCGGACTGTGTCTGCCAAGAGGTATGATGAAAAAGCAGTCTGCACATGCGTGAAAAAAACAGGCATTCGAATCTGAACCTGCAGCGCTGAAACCGTGTTCCTACTGGGGTTAGTACAGAAGAAGGGAATAGAATATGCAGGGAGTATATGGGGATTAGATTCCTTGGTCCCTCTAACCGCCATAACAGTCAATGCTACGATGAAGTCATTGGTGTTCGCATAGCCCAGAAGTGCGCAAGCGCACTGAATTGAGGTTTGCAGGCTACTGTGGACCTGCAAGCAGGGGAGATACCATTCCTGTTGCACTGGCGACTTGAGTGGCACTACGTTGGGGAAGCTTCACCCTAAACCCTAAACCCTAGGGTTTTGGGTCAAGGGCTCTGGGGTTGATGGGTCTAAGGTGGGATTATAGGCGTTTAGGGTATATTGGGGTTATATAAGGGTTTAGGGTTTAGGGTCTAATTTGGGAGAATGGAAAAGAAAATGGAAGCTACTATAGTATATTGTGGTTATATAGGGATAATGAAAAAGAGCATGGCAACTTATATATTATTGGGGTTATATTGGGGTATTAGGGTGGAGGGGTGTAATGTCGGGGCCTAACTTCTAATATCCTTAGACTTCTGCAAGGAGTCGGAACCATAATGTGGCAGTTATCCAGGAACCTAGATTAAGGTCGCGGGTTGGCATGGGTTGGCAAGGCGAGGTGCTATGGCAAACCTTTGAGGCCCATCATTTTTTTCTTGACTGCCTTGTAGCCTGGCGTTTAGGACAACGATTTTTGGGGCTTCCTATTAGAGTATCGGAGCAAGCAGTTCAACTCTGAGGACGTGTCCTGCAGTCAGCTCAGTTTTTTGAAGTCAAGCACAACTGCGGAAAATCCCTGCACTTGCCATTTCAATCTACTACAGGGGTCTAAAGAATGAACATAGGATCTGAGAGCACGTTCTACTAACAACCTGTAAGGGCCATAAGGGTATGATCTTGCCAATTTTGCAGTACTCTACATGACAGGATTTCGGGCCTGTTTTTCGCACAAGCAGAGGAGGTACTGTGAATGGATGAGCTCCTGCATAACTGCAGATTTTCTGACTTCCTTGTCAAGGTGGGAGTCAAGAAAGATAGCTCCAGGAGGGTTTGGGGTTTAGGGGTTCAGGGGCTTAGGGTTTAGGGTTTAGGGTCTCCTCCGGGCATTGTTTTCAAGGCTTGACTACTGGGTAACAATCCTCTCTTATATTCCGCTTGCAACGTTTGTTTCAACCCTGTCCTGAAGTAAGCAGACGCATCATGCCAAGGGTCTTGCCAGGGGCTGTCCTTGCCCTTGCACTACAGGCTCAGTCAGATGGGCTTTTACCCAGAAATTGTTGTCAAGGGTATTGGGTAACAGAAGATTGCTCAAGCCCTTATCAGGGTCTGAAATCGTTCTACACAACCTTCTCAAATGCAGAAGTGTCATTGAACAAGCCCTGGCACTCACAGAGGGGCGGGGGAGCAAACAGGGGTATAGCATGGGATTAAGTATCAGGAGTGCAACAGGGATTCACTCACCTTCAAGCACCAAAAAAAGCTTGCCTCTGTAAGGTACGAGTATATAGGATGGATGATGCTCAAGATGGAATATCAAGGTCCAGACAGTAATGCAGCGTGGCCGAAATTGAAGTTCAGTGTTTTGGCGTGGCAGGGTCCGGTGTTCAGAGTGCTTTTGTGGCCCACCTAAACCCTAAACCCTTAGCCAAAATCCCCAAGAACCTCTACATTCCCCTGGCGTCACTGGGGCCCCCCGTTTGCGTTCAGGATCCAGAGCCCCGGGTGTTTGGGGGGCGGGAGGGTAGGGTAATTGCAGTCCAGATGCGCAATTTGATGGCACTTGCATGGAAGCTATACTAGGGGTTTAGGGTTTAGGGTTCAGGGATAGGGTTCCCCGCGGAATTGACAAAAAACTTCAAATTTCATGATGGACATTATAGGGCCGTTGTTTGATCAACTGCGGTTTGAACCGCGCGGCGCAATTGATATTAGCAGTGGTCCTGCTGCAAGGTCCTAACCATGGGCCCTAATACCTGTTTCCCGGATCCTAACTATAGGGCCTTACTTGGGTTTGTAAGGGTTTAAGCTTGGATTCGCGTGCAATCTAAGCCCTGGATGCTTGACCCTTGAACCTTATTCTGACTTCCTTAGTCAGGTTTCAAGTTTACATGTATTTGCCTGGCCTTTTTCAGTGGGAGACATGCAGAGATGCAGTGAAAGAGCAACAAACTATAGGGTTTCGGGTGCATTTGGTGCGAGGTCCATGTGGAATACCAAGGGGTTATGGGCATCCCTATTGAAGAATTTGTGAGGGGTCATTCTGAAACTGCCGTAATTGTTGATTGTGAATGCTATGATGCAGCCGCATGTGCGACATATGGACACAGGTACTGGACAAGGGCCACATCTCGGTTTAGGCCCTCACCCACGGCCAGCGACTGCAAGGGACCCTAATCATACACGGTGCAGGTCATATGGTTACATTGGGTTTATTCGATCCTTGTGAATCGACTGGTAGGGGGTCCTGGCCTAAGCAAAATCTCAGACCTTCAACTCTGCACCAAACCCTTCACCCTAAACCCCACGCCTATATCTCACAGACCAGGACCAAAGAGTTCTTGTTCCGACTTCTGCCTTCACGCACATGAGCCACGGCCGAACGGAAGGTGTTGGCTTGTAAGACTTGCAAGTGACAGCAGTCTCTTCAGGAAGAGCCTGTGATCGAAACAGAAGTCAATATGGATTCTTACGAAGGTATGTGGAAAAACGTTAGCGCGTTTGGGTGTTAGATAAGCGGCGTTATCGTTGACTCACCCTGAAAACGGCTTGTGTTTCACGGCATGTTGGGTTGCTGTCCAGATGTTACCAGAGGGGTCTATAGTTTGTTTTGGCTTCCTTTCCCTACCCCAAACCTTACATGCTGAACCTCTCGAACCGCTGAACACCAGAACCAACGCACCACAGCCTAAACCGTACACCCTAAACCCTGAATAGTCGTTTCCATTATCCCTATGTAACCCCATATTCTATCTACTTAACCCCAACATATACCCTCCATTAATGTAGTCGTTTCCATTTTCTTTTCCATTCTCCCTATATAACCCCATATTCTATCTACTTAACCCCCTAAACCCTAAACCCTAAACCCTAAACCCCCTAAGCCCTGAATCCTAGAAAGCCTGGGCTTGCTTTATGTGGGTAGGAGTTGGCCTGGCAAGGAGAGCTAGCAACCTCAAACCCTTTAAAGGGGATATATAGGGTTATATAGGGGTTATGGGTTTAGGGTTTAGGGTGGGTTTAGGGTTGAGGGTTTAGGGTTTATTGGGATAATGGAAAAGAAAATGGAAACTACCATTTAGGGTTTAAGGTTTTAGGGTTTAGGGTATAGTCCCCCTCAAGTAGATAGAATATGAGAATTCTATTAGGATAAGGGAAAAGAAAATGGAAACGACTATATTAATGTAGGGTATATACTGGGGTTAAGTAGATAGAATATGGGAATTATAGAGGGATAATGGAAAATAAAATGGAAACTACTATTTAGGGTTTAGGGTTTTAGGTATAGTCCCCCCTAAGTAGATAGAATATGACTTTGAGTATATTATAATAAGATCCCAACAATACACCCCATATTCTATCTACTTTAGGGAGACTATAAATCCAGAACCTTAAAGCCCAGACCATGGCATCGATCACGTTATCTTGATTGCCTTCTCGGCTTGTAGCATGTCTTGGGTTCAACCGGTTTTCAGTTCTCATGTACATAAACCCAATTACTTGGCAATTACGCGGCCTGTCTTCTCATCCCCTCCCCCAATAACACCCCACCCCCCACAACAACCCCCCCGATGTGGTACCATTATAGATTACATAGGGGAGTATCTATTATGGGGTTGGGGGGGGGTTCGTGATTAGTTGGCCGGGAGCTGTGGGAGAGTGTTGGAAGTTTGGGGGCTCAGTAACCCGAAGCCCTAAACAAAGGTGGCCTGGGTGGATTCGCTCATCCTCGCTCGGTCTCAGGGGTCTTTTGGTGTTTTTCTTTTTTTGTGTCCGACGCACCATCACAGGGGGGGGGAGTGTTGACATAAGAGCGAAGGGAAAGGGGGGAGCCTAAAGCCTCACCTCACCCAAGCACACCCAAACGCCCGAAACTTAAATCATAGTTGATTGATACACACGCCTGACACGAAGTTCCTTAGCAGCAGCCCGACATATCTCTTAGGTGGACCCCCACCCAGTAATAGTGACTATAGGGGATAATAGGGATTATATTAGGGTCCTCTTATATTCTTTATATACCACCATTACAGGGTGGGGGGTCCTCCTAACAAATCTCTATCATCCCCTCTCCTTGCAAGGGCAGATGCCAACTCCGCGCTCATGACCGATGCGTCGCATAGCCGCGGCTGTGTGGGCAACACTGGCCTTGCCAGTACGCTGGGAAGCTTGAGTTGATTCTAATCACCCTTAAATAGATAGAATATAGGGTATATAGGGGTTATTATGGGGTTTATATAAGGCCTTTGGGGATTACAGGGATTATGTCGGAATAATGGAAACGAAAAGGGAAACTACTATATTAATATAGGGTATATATTGGGGTTAAGTAGATAGAATACAGGGTTATATAGCCATAATGGAAAAGAAAATGGAAGATACTGCTTAGGGTTTAGGGTTTAGGCTATAGTCCCCCTTACGTAGATAGAATACAGGGTATATGGGGATCTTATTATAATATACCCAAAGCCAAATTGTATCTACTTGACGGGACGTTACGTCGAGGGTTCTGGTAACCCGAGCCTCTGTGATACTGACCCTGTGATTGCCATAGCACCTTTTCATTGGGGCTGTGGCACCCAGAACCTCCTTAGTTTTGACCTACACCCTAAACCCTAGACCCTAATGTAGGGTTTTGGGTTTGGGGTTTAGGGTTTGACTAGCGCCCAGGAGTTCGGGCATAGGGGTTTGTGGATTCGAGTTGGAAGTGCAAGGCTGTGGGTTTGGCAATTGTTTTTTTGCGGTGGGGGGGGTTGGAGCTGTGGCCCCTTCTTTGCAAGCGCGAAGATGGGATGCTCCCGGTAAATTGCTGTCTAGAGCAAAGGGTTTTGGTATTGGGTGCTGCGTGCTTTGATAAGCTGGGCATAGGGATTTTCCGATTTTGGGCTTGCAGGGCTTGTGGTGTAAAGGTGCTCAACATCAACAAGATTATTCCCTCCCCTAAAGCCAGCCTAGGCCCTAAACTCTGAACCCTAAACCCTAAACCCTAAACCCTAAGACCTAGACCCTAAGATCCTAAGACACTGAACCCCGATCCATGTTAACTTGAGAGATCCCAAACCCCGCATCCCACAACTGTAGACCCCCTTAGCTTCTTGGGTCTAGGGGCTTGGTTTGCCGAATTTGTTAGAGCAGCTTTCGCTGAGTTGGGGGTTTCTGGAAACCAAAGGTCTGCATGGAATCTCACCTGAGGGTCTACCAAAACCAGCTAAGATTATAGTGAGTATTTGGGATTAAAAGCCTTATTATTTGGGTTAGGAATATAAGGGTTATGATGAAGTTATGCTTCGGATCCTGGTTGGCAATTGAAAATTCTATAGGGGTTCTCCAAGACCTGAGAAACTCTCACGTGAGTGGATAAGTTGACTCCAGTTCCCATTTTCCGCTTCAAGCAGATCATGCCTTGACAGGCTTATAGTCCCCCCTAAGTAGATAGAATATGGGGTATATGGAGATTGTTTTTTTAATATACCCCAAAGCCATATTCTATCTACTTAAGGGGGACTATAAACCCTGAGCCCTGAAAGTTTAGAGTGTCTGGGGTGTAGGAGCACCCCAAGCCCTGAACGCAGTGGGGTGCCTGCCTGGTGGACAGACTAAGGCTCAATCTTCGCGCCGAATGGACAGGCCGGGCAGGGGTTCTGCAGGATAATAATCGCAACAAGAATGACAATGACAAAAACCCGAAACCCTAAACCCTGAACCCGATAAACAACACCCTGTGAGCCATTCGCTGCGCGGCTGGCGTTGCGCTGAAGGGGCGGCCAGATCTACTAGTCGGACACATCGCTCACCAGAACATTGCGGAGATCGGCGCTTCAGGCGGACATTTTCTAGGATATTCGCGCTTTCGCCAGGGGGTACACGATCCAGCACCTGCTCTACGGGTGGGCCTTGGCGGTTGAGGGGGCATGTCTGACCAGGACTGCTACATGGTTGGGTCCTAAAAGCGTGAGGCTCCGGGTGACCCTGGCCTAGAGAGCCCGAAAAGAGGCAGGGAAGAGACTATCACCCTGGCAGCGATCCAGGCTATGCTCCAACAGCAAACAGCCGAGATCAAGAAGCAGGCTGAAGAGAATCGAAAGGCACAACTGAGCGACCTCAAAGAGATTGCTCGCAACATGGAACTCACTACCAAGCGGCAAGTTGATGAGATCAAGAATGAGGTACAGCTTGTCAAGCGCGACGTTGGCTCTCATGGTGAAGACATTAAGCAAGTGCAGACCCAGATGCAAAAGCTGGAGAACAGACTCATGGTCGTGGAAAGCAGGGCTCTCAGCTCAGCGGCAGCGTCGACTACCGGTACGGAACCGGACAGATCCCTGAGCGTGATCATGGGAGGGTGGCCGAGAGACACCAAAAAGGAGGATCTCCTCAAGTTCGGCAAGAACGCTCTCGAAAAGATTGATGCTGCTCGATATCTGGACAGCGACCCTTTCGCTACGGGCCTTCGAAGAGGTTTCCTTCTATCGAACCTCAAACTCAGGCTGAATGAATCCCTGGAAGAGGCTAGAGAGAGGGTTTCGGCGTTCGTCAGGACCGTGAACGAGGCGCAATTCCAAGCTGAAGGCATCGATCCGGCCAACAAACTTTGGGCCAGTCGATCCAGAGGCAAGGCCGAGCGGGAGCGAGCACATGCAGGGAAGATCAGAAGAGTCTTCCACGTCGTGGCTCCGCAAATGGTATCCACTCTGGAATGCGAGTATGGGACCGGGACGGTCTTTTGCCAGTCTTATACCCTTGGGAGCGCTGTAAGGATTCGGCCCGACAAGGACCACATTGCGGCAGGCAGAGGACCAGGATTCTGGGCCGACCTTGAGGCTATCAGCAGAGTTACGGGTAAGTCGGTGGAGGAGATTGGGCAGCAGTGGGCTGCCGCGATCTCAAACTGATCTTCAGCCAACCACGATGGTTTCACTGGCAGCATCAATGAGACAGTGCAATGCTGGAACGTTGGTGGTGCTAAATCCTTGAAAATCCAGAGCTACCTTGATTCTCTTCGCGAATGCGATGATGCAAGCATTGTTCTCATTCAGGAATACCCTAAGGGTACCCCAGGATGGAGCAAGACCCAAGAGCATGGCGCGTTCTCCGTGGTTACGTACCAACCCCAACATGGATACCGAGGCACAGGGATCGCGTTCAAGAATGCCAAGTGGACCCTGTTAAAGAAAAAGGCTACCGAGCATGGGACGTGGTATCTCCTGCAGCATGTGCGGGCTGCGAAGAAAACTTGGTTTGGAAGCGGCTACTTGAGCACGGGGATAAACAAAGATGCGCGCACCAGTGAGGTGCAAAGTCTTCTGGATGGCCTGCCACCAACAGCAGAGATGGCAATTCTGGGTGCAGATCTGAATACCAGACTGGACTGGGAAGATGATGGCAATGTAAAGTATGTCTCGTCCTCTGCGGGGAAGACGCAGGCCATGATTGACCACTTTGGTACAAGGAGACTCCAAGGCATTTCCCAGGTCAATGTGCATACCCCTACCTACTGGACAAGAAAAACCCCCTCGAGCTCCTCACAAATCGATGGCTTCTTCACAAATGCTCTTGGCAGGTGCAGTGAAGTACGGGTGCAAGAAGGAAGCAGAAAGATCATAGGAAGTGATCATGAAGTCATTGAGGTAGACATCAGACTTCAGTTTGCCGAGAGGCCGAGGAAGAGATCTGGGTGTCCGAGAGTCATGCGGCAAGACATCACCATCCAGGTCAACGAGGTTGCATTTCTTGATCAAAAGGAGATTGAGAAGCTTGCCGTGAAGTAGACTGTGTCCCCGCCTAAGGTAGGTTTTGTAGTGCCGCAGGATGTGAAGGACCTGGGCAAAAAGGCTAGGAGCAGTCGCGGCCCTCAGGACTGGATTGTGTACAGCAGAGCCCTCAGAAACGCGAGAGTCGTGTGGAGGCTTGATGCTGCATGTCATGATTGGAGTGCTTTTCATTGGGCCAAGAAACAGAAGAGCTCCAGGTGGCAGGAATGCTTTGCTGATGCTCGGGAAACCAACCCTGCTGAGTCAATTGAAAAGCACTTCCAAAGCATCTTTGCTAGTGGAAACCCCGACGTAGATGGGAGGCTACAAGAAATGAAGGATGCCCTGGCTGAAAACTTTGTCGAGTTTTCAGTCGATGAGATCTCGCAGGCCATCTACCATGGGGCCAATCGCAAGTCGGTGGGGATGGACGGTGTGCCCCAAGAGCTGCTCAAAGCAATCATCCAGATTGAAGAGGGTATGCAAGCCTTAAAGCGCTCCTTTGACAAAGTCATGGAGGAACAGCTGCGCCCTCATGAATGGTACCGTAGCCTCATGTGCCTGCTGCCCAAGCGATGCAGTCCGCTGGTGCCAAAAGATTTACGCCCGGTGTGCCTCACTAGCCATCTCTCGAAAACGTTCTCCCGGTTGATCGTGCAGAGAATCGTGCGTAAGCTGATCCCTGATTCTCCTTTTCAGTGTTGCGCACCCCAAAGGCAAACGACTGATTATATCTGGGCTATTCAACGGGTTATGCAACTCTCGTATGAGTGGAATGTTCCGGTTTGCGCAGTAAAGGTGGATATTGAGAAAGCATTCGACCGCCTGGACCGCTGTGCCCGGAGGAGTTGGGGGGGGAATTTCCGACCGAGGTCAGGAACCTTCTCGCTATGCTCAGGGTGGGTACGGCTTGTGTACCGACGCTCTGGGCTGATGGAAAAACTGAGATGAATATCGGCATACGGCAAGGCGGGGTTGAGTCGGCAACACTCTTCGGATGGGTCATTACAAAAGTCCTCAATCAACTCGCAGAGAAATGGCAGGCAATAGGATGGCTGCCTGATGGTCAGGCTGAGGCCCAAGCATTTATGGACGACATCATTGCATGGGATGGCTCCACCAAAAGGCTCCAAGCCAAAGTTGAGGAACTACAGTCTCTTTTGGGTAGGTTTGGTCTGCGCATCAACATACAAAAGAGTGCACTACTTTGTCATGGAGCTGTAGGTGACCTCGGCATCACGGTCGAAGGAGTGAGACTGGATGCCACTGACTAAGGAAACATGGATTGTGATGGGGGTGCCAGTCGCGCCTGGGATCACGGAATCCACACACATGGGTGCACTCATTGCCAAAGCACGTGCCAAATTCTACGCGATTCAAGACATTATGCTCTCCGAAGCGCCTCTTCCTAGGAAGATGTGGCTGTTAGACAGGGTTGTGTGGACTTCGATTTCGTGGTCAGTGGGCGCAATATTCCCAACGCAGTCAGCTATTTCCATGCTGAATTCCTTTCAGACTCAATGTATATGTACTGCTGCCAAATTCAAGAGAAGACCTGATTAGCTGTACTATGCATTCAGAATGAGAACTACCAGAATGGCTAGGCTGTTTATTTACAACAGTGGCAAAGAGAGGTGGGGCGCTCGATTCATCCGCATGAACTGGGCTTACACTGGACATCATGCGAGGTCATGCCTTGGGAGTACACCTAGCATAGCTGGAATACTCACCGGAGTCAGACCACACACGTGGTGGCTCAATGAGCAAATGTCAACAATCGGGCGTAGACATGGGCGCAGACATTTTGCAAAGCTCAGTTTGGAGGGAAGAGACCTGACTAAGGTTGCGCGCAGTGGATGTAATGAACCCGACTGGCGTATTGTGGCGGGGGACCGGAGAAGATGGGCCTCCCTTGAAAGCAAGTGGGTAGCCATGCACGACATTCCTTGGGGTACGGGGAGACAACTGAGTATCTGCTAGACGCTGCCTCGAGGGTCGGGCGAGTGATGTCTTGGACATTGTGTCTGCAACTAAAAGCTTGGCCCAGCGAACAACAACGCTTGCCTCAGCCCCGTGCTTCTGCCCCGTGCTTGCCGTAGAGCGCTTGCCATGGAGTGTAGACATGGAGTCAATCCTTACCCCAAGATCAAGGTGATCCTTTGTGAACTCATCTTGATGTTTTTCATCCGCAAGGACTGGATCGACGCCGTTTCAAAGGCGCCGCCCAGCCCTCACATCCTTCCTTTTGGTGACGTTCGTGAGTCGAACCCTGACCTGTACCTGACTGTGAACCTATTCCCTGGTGAAGCATGCAGTAAGACACCTACCCCAAGGTTGGATGAAGTGTCCAACTGCTGTGACCAAGCCTACAACAAGAGGAGTCTACTCTCCACAAAAAGTTGGACGGAACGGAGAAGCGGCAAGATGAAACACCGTTTGAGTGCGGAACGCGAGAGTGACTCGGCCTCCCTCATGATGATCTCCAAGCACGCAGGACGTGGCAATGCAGGACGAGGAAATGATCGCAAGGACGAGAAGAAGAAGGAGGACAGACCTCGCAGGCAAAAGCAGCCCAACGGCAACTGCATAAGGAGACGTCCTCCGCTTCGCAGACGCACTGTGCGTCAAAGGCTTGCTGAAAAACAAGTCTTATACCCGAATAGAAGCCACAACTACCGACAACAAGCAGCTCTTGATCGAGAAGTACGAGGAATCTTCGCTAGGCGGCCAGAAGATGAACATGGGATTGGGCTAAGCAGCCCGGAGCTCCGTCATCTTGAAACTATGCTTAGAGGAGATGGCGGGTGGGGACTCGCGGTGGTGGTTGCTAGCATGTTGCAGACAATCGCGACAATAGCGTCGGACATGGCCACCATGATCCAAATTGTGTCCATGGACATGGATCGGGGCCACGATATGGACGAGATAGCGCCAATGCCGCCAGGTGGAGAAACAGGAGCTGGTAATGCCGGTGAAGAACCCATGGGAGATGCAGAACATGGGGATGATGATTACCTGGGGAGTTGTGCTTCAGCGTCGTCAGGGAGACCTCCCAGAAGACGACGAGTGCCCCAACAGAGAGTACCGAAGGCGGCTCCGAAGAGCAGGCCAAGCAGGGACAGACCAGCTGACCTTGCCAAGCCGAAAGCTAAACCCAATGAGGGGGCGAAGGTCGACGCGAAGAACAAGCTGGCAAAGTCGATTGCGGTTGCCCCATGGAGAACAAAGATCGCAAGACAGAAGTGGCTGATCAAAAAGAATCACGGCCACCATGCCACGAGATGTACGCCCAGAAGCAGGACGGCCAGGCCATCTACATGGCGCGAAGAAGAAGATGAAGAAGAAGTAATCGACTGTGACGGAGGTCCAGGAAATCAGGGCCGCAACCCGGCGGAACATGAAGAGGACCTGGTGGACGACATTCCGGAAGGACATGGTGAAGAACCGTCGGCGAGAGAGGCCGATGACAGTGTTGAAGTGGAAGTTGAGGATGATGGAAAAGGAGAAGATGGAGGAGAAGAAGAATATGACTATGACGACATGCAGCTCATGCAGCAGGACCACCAAGTCAACGGCAAACAGCTGGGAACCTTGAGTGCGGACCAAATGGCGGAATTTGTAGAGGCCTTTAAGAAGAACTACGTCACCATGCTCCATCCAATGGTGGAAAAACCGGTCAAACTGGCGTTGCTGAGAGGTACCAGAAGCAGACTGCCGGGAGTGCGCAGAATCTCCAAGGTCCTGATGGCACAGATTCAGACTCTGAAGCTGGCAGAGTCCAAAAGTGGCCTCCCACCTTGGTGGAAACCATTCTGGAGCCGAGTTCGGAATGCCATCAAGAGAGCTGGCAGAGTCCCTTATGCAATATCTACAAAGGATCCCTGCCTTCGCTGAATACAGAACAGGTGACCGGTTCTGGCTGGCAAGAATGCTTCAACGTGAACTTGAAATGCTGCAGGCCATGCAGAAAGGAGTGGGTGCCAAGATCAGGCAACTCATGCAACTTCTGAACAACATGGAGGGCAAGGTTCATGAAAGCATCAGAGACCTTGTGGATATGTTGAGGGCGGTTGTTGTGTCATTTCATGATGACGACATGGACGAAAGTAGGCCGGATGAAGTTGACCAATGGACGCAGGCATGGATGTGGCGTATTGAGGTGTGGCTCGACATGGAGACCTCCAAGCTCAGCAACGTGGTGACCATAGAAGACTCTGCGAATGCCACGATTGAAGAGGGTGCCACAAAAGAATCGGCTTTCGTGGAAATGGTGGTGGAACTACAAAGGCGATTGATGGCCGTCGCCATTGAGGAGGAGAAACTTCGACTGGCAAAATCGGCCGCCATCGCACAAGAATGGGAAGTCTGGATTGTCAAGCAAGCCATGGACAACCCGGCGAGCCCAAAAAGGCAGAGGACTGTGAGTACCTAGGTTGACCCCGTCATGATAGCCAATGCGGAGCCTCAACTACCGGGCTACGCTGGTGATGGGTCTGAAAGTGGAGGACCTGAACGTTGTGGACCCAACCATGGGACAATGCCAGTGGACCTGCGCAGCCGAGTGCACAAGTACCAGTACCCGCTTCTGGACGTCCAGCTGATGGACATGTACGAGGAGATGCCAGGTATGGTGGTGAGTCTGCAAGTGGAGGACCTGAACGCTGTGGACCCAACCATGGGACAATGCCTGGCTCCAGTGGACATGCACAGCCGCGTGCACACGTACCAGTACCAGCTTCTGGAGTACCGGAACCAGCTAACGGAGATCTAAAGGATGACGAGAACTACATGGATGTTCTACTACAGGGTGAAGATGATGGCAATGGAAGTGTACCTGTTACGCACCAAGCACAAGTACAGAGTGAGAACGAAAATGGTGTGAATGGTGTGAGTGAAGGAGTGTCCTGTAGTGCTGATACCACTGAAGTGGTCGATGACGAGAAAAGGGTAGATGTTGAAGGAGTGGCGGCAACTTTGCCTGAGGCCACCCAGGAAATCTGACTGCATGTGGGGATGTCGGGACCACCGCAGCGATGACATATTCCTCCCCAGCAATCTGCTAGCATCAGAAAAGGTGCGAGGGGTTGGTAAAAAAAAACCCTGAACCCTAAAGCCTGAACCCTTAAACGAAATCATCCAAAGCCCTCAACCCAAAACCCCAAACCCTAAACCCTCAACCCAAAAGCCAAAACCCTAAGCCCGAAACCTTCAACCGCTTACAAAGCTCAAGGCGCAGGGCTGAAGTATTTGGGGTCTAGGGCCTAGGGGCTGGATGCAGGCTTACCTGTAGCCCCAATTACCTACAGTTTAGTAGTAAGTCCGCCTTAAATTAGTAGGTCTAGCCCCATAAAACTGTAGGTAGTTGGGGTTGCAGATAGGGCTTAGGCATTCATGGTTCGTGCGATGGGGATGCCACTTGGACCTTTGAAGGCTGCTTGCTCTTCAGGTCAGAACTCAATGGACTTTCTATAACAAGAAAACGACTATTTACCATATACCCATATTATGGTGATGTCATTTAAGTTCCTTAACAGCAGCCTAGCCTAAGCTTGCGAAACTTTATGGCTACCGTAGGTAGCAGGTGTAGGCCCAGAGTTGTTTGCGTCTGCGAAGCTCAAGACCCTAGATCCAAAACCCTACCCCGGAAGTCGGCAGAAAGTCCGCGCAAAACCCCGCACTTGGTTATATAGGGTTTAGGGTTTAGGGTCTCACCTTACATCACTTACATGCTCCCAGGACACAGGAGACCCAAAGCAGACCCTACGTCCCAGACATCAAGCTGGGTCGATGTTGATGTTCTTGATTCTTTCACTCACATTATAGACTTTTACCCCATAAGGGTTATACAGCTCTGGCTTGAGAGGTTCTGCCAGGAAGCATACAGCAAGGGCAAAAAGGAGGCATAGAGGTGACCAACAATTCCGTAAAAATGCCGACCTGCCCCACAGTCCACCGGCGTGGTGTGCGGCTTTGTTCCAGTGGTGTGGCTCGCCTTGCAGAAGAGGGCTGTGGGTTCAGGGTTCAGTTTTTTTTCTGAGGAAAAAAGGAAGTACACTCCCCCAAACTAACATGGAAATCCATATAGTCCCCTTTTAAAAGGACGGTAGTCTTTATATGGCCCTTTTTGGGTTTCCATGTTAGTTTCCAGGAGTGTAAACTTGTTTGAAGCAAGGAAAAACGGCTTGCTAGAGAAATTGAGGATCCTTCCCTGTCCATTCATCCCTGGCCCGCCCCCGCTCTTTTGAGAAACACTCATGTGCGCATTCCAAACCGTATGCGGGCTCGTTCTTGCAACATCGCTGGATTCCCTAAATCCTAAACTGGTCAAACAACTCTGAAGAATGGAGTGTGGGGGGGGGGCTCTGAGATTGCAGCCATTGCAGCCTGCAATAGCATCTAATAAGAGCCTTTCAGCTCGTGTCGGATGGAAGAAGTATAGTAGGCTTTAGAAATCAGGGTTCAGGGTTCAGGTGTTAGGGTTGGGGGTGTATGGGTTCAGGGTGGGTGGGCTTGAAAGTCCTTGTTGCAGGCTTACCATGTTCATGGCATCGTGTATGATCGCATGCGGGGCGGTAAGGATAGTTCATGGATCTTCTAAGCCCCAACAGCCCGGACCATTAACAGTAATCGCAATTTCAACAACAATGGCAGTAGGAATAGTAAGAATAAGAGCAGTAGTAGCCGTAAACCCCAAGCCCAAAACCCTAAACCCTAAACTCTAAATCCTAAACCCCTAAACCCTAAACACCTAACCCGTAGTTACAGAAATGGTAACTGTTTGCCTCGCCTCCCCTTGCCCCGCCCCGCCTCGCCGCCAAGGAAAGCAGATAGTCCCGTGGTTCTGCCAACGAGCAGCTACTTGCCTTAGTATTGGGATAAAATTGGGGTAATCTGGGTTAATCGTATTGGGATAATATAGGAGTAATATAAGTTAATAATATTGGGATAGTATAGGGGTAGTATAGGTTAATATAGGGATAATTCAAAAGACAATGGAAATTAATTATGGCATCTTATTGGGGGTTATAAAGTGAGTAATATAGGTTAATATGGGGTTGATGGAAAATAGAATGGAAACTATTATAATGGGTTCTGCATCAAGCCCACACGGTTTGGGATGAAGGGTTCCGAGTTCTCCTAACCACCCCCTACACTACGCCACCGTTTCCCCTTAGTTAGCACCATTCCTAAATGACCCTAGTTAAGGGGGAAGTTGAGAGGGGGGTAGTGCAGGGGCAGGTGGTACAGAACCCACATCAGTAGGTTTTGGGTACAGGTTTTTGGGTTTGTCTTTCGGGTTTCGGGATATGTATTGAACCCCACGAGAGCCCCTCACGCCGACGAAAGCGTTGTCTTTGTGGGATTGTTAGGTTTATCGGGAGAGTGCCTTCTAAGCCTAAACCCTAAATCCTAAATCCTTACCCATGCGATGGAGACAGGAACGGCTAGAGTTATCCTTAGGTGGAAGCCGTGGATGCCCAGAGCTTGTTGCCCGATATGAAGATAATCCTTATATGGGGGGATATATAGTACCCCAAAAATGGAGAATCAAATGGAACAGAAAATAAAAAAGGAAATGGAAACTGGGGGTCTATAGGGGCTAACATAGGGGTCTAATAGGGGTTAGGGTTTAGTTTTGGGTACCTTTTTGGGGTCCCTGTAATAAGGACTATAGTATTTTTGGGTCTATATGGAGGTCCCCCTATTTAGGGAAATTACCATATATCCCCAATATACTACAGTAGTTTCCATGTGCTTTTCCATTATCTCCATATAACCCCAATATACTATGCTTGTTTAAGTAGGTTTGCGAAGCCTAGAGTGGGGATTCAGAGTTTGCGGGTTTAGGAATTGAAGGTTCGAGGCTTAGTCTACACACTTGCAGGGTTCAGGGGTTGGGGGTTTACAGGTCTGGGGTGGAGGGTTTAGCAGTGGCTCCTTTGGACTTATGAGGCTCGGCGGTTTGCGATCTTAGGGTCCAGACGTCTGGTGTCATTAACCCTAAACCCACCCTGAACCGTTTCATTCTTGCTGCCTGAAGGACAGAAGTCTGGGACTTGGCCAGAGTGGTGGACAGAATTGCAGGACATGGACATCGAGTGCTCCATGGCTCAAGCTAAAGCACAAGTGGTTGTTGCGGTCTTCATCATGTTATCTGGCAAGAGTAGTAGTTGCAGTAGTTTCAGCTTCACTTTGAGGGCTCGGGGGTTTGGGCGGAAGGTTGTACCGTTTTTCAGACGCGTTCTTGTGTGAAACCCCAAAACCCCGACTTGTGCTAATTCTTGCCAAAACAGGTGCATGATATCCAACAACATGTTATCGCGCATACTGTTGGCGGCTCACTGCATGGAGCGGAAGGTTTACTTGCTGGTTGGTAGTTGGGAATGGAGGATGGATCCCCATGGTAGTCCTTACACACCCTTCCAGTACTATAGTAGTTCCATTTTCTTTTCAATTGCTTCCTACTTCAACCAGAAAGTGTCGGGCTGTAAGACTTGGGGATCGGTGTTTTGGTTGGAGGCTTCGGGCTTTTCGAGGGCCACGGATTCCGACCCTACACCCAAAAATCCAAGTCGAGGATATCGTGGGCCTACCCTCACACCCATCATAGAGCAGAACTTGAGATCGATGACTCCACCTGACGCAACCCTGGCTGCTAGATTCCAAGCCCTACACTGTGGTTCTTACAGCACCCCAAACCGCACGAGACTTGACCCCAAAACTTTAACGGTATAAAGGCAGGCAGTGTATTTTACTTGACGCCTCGCAACGCTGCGTACGCCCTGCAAAACCTTGCGAAGCTAAAACCGAAACCTGCAAGAATTAAGCGGTTTCTGAAAATAATCCCTACACAACACCTATTTTGAGAAACCCAAAGCAAGATTATGGTCGCCAGAAATCTTTAGCGTCCTCGAAAAGGCCCTAAATTCTAAATGCATGTTGCCAAACATGTGGGACCCAATGTAGACCCGAATGCGTTGTTCAGCATACCAATTAGGAATTGCCAAGAAAGGGACCCCTCATTCAGCCAAATCCGACCTCAAATCTAAGACCCTAAACAATAAACGCGAAACTCTTATCTCTAAATGGGTGCTTGTCAACACTACGGTCCCTTTTTGGATCCCTCTTATAATACGGCACTTAATATTTAGGGTCCCTAAACCTTAAACCCTAAACCCTAATTTTAACAACCACCCAAATTGTTTTGGCACAGGTAGCGAAGGCAAGGTCCTCATGAGCATCGACTCCGAGTCGTCAGCTTGCAATGGGGATCTAGCAGCCCTTTTTTGATTGGGGTTTAGGGTTTAGGGGTTTAGGGTTTAGGGTTTAGGGTTTAGGGGTTTAGGGTTTGGGGGTTTTGGGTCTAGAGTTTAGGGGTGAGTCCGCTCCCTTCTACAGGGATATAGTCATTGATGGGTTTGTGTGGTTTTGCATAAAACACTAACCCTGAAAAATGCACAGCACCTTTGAAGGTGCTCCATGAAGTTAGTGTGGTACTTTTTTGTGGTCTTTTTTGTGGTGTCTGTTGGCACCCCGCGGCAGCGCTCAAATATATAGTGTAGTCCCACAAACAGTCGTCTAATGGGCTTCTGTAAAAAAAACACCTACAAGTGCACAATAATACCTTTGAGGGTGCTCCGTGAAACTAGTGTTTTCCCTTTTTATTTGGGGGTCTCCTTGCCCTAAACCCCTAAACCCCTAAACGGGTATCCTTCTTATTAAGGAGTTAGTGGGAAACCTAGATCTAGTACACTGTATGCGCTCAGCTGCAAATTTTCGAAGTCTAGCCTTGATGCTACGAAGCTTGCCCCGTTTAGGGTTAGGTAAGGCTTAGGGTTTAGGGGTCTAGGGTTCAGGGGTTGGGCTTGAGGGGTTTAGGGGTTTAGGGTTTAGGGTTGCTTCCAAGATTGCTGCTTTTGTTTCGTGCTCCCCGGATAACAGGTGCCGTTTGAGAAGGGCCTTCCTTTGAGAATCCAGGCAGAACCCTTAGGCCTCAACCCCAAACCCCAAAACCCTTATCTCTCATCCTTAAATCCTAGAAACCAAGCCCAGGACCCTAAAGAGTAGTTTCCATCTCATGTCCATTTCATTCTCCGCTTTTTTTGCCATTTGATTTTCCATCATGGGTGTGACATACCTCTGGACCCTAAACCCTACACCCTCAACCCCAGCCCCTGAACCCTAAACCCTAAACCTTCGGCCTTAAACTCAACCTTAGATCCTACACCCTAAACCCTAACCCAAAACCCTAAGCCTTACACCCAGGTGGGTTGACAATAAGATGCGCATTGCTTACACGTGCGGAGTCGTTGCTGGTCTTGGTTTTTGCACGCCCCAGTGGTCGGATCAGCGTCATCCCGACACGTTGTAGGGTTTTGGGTTTGTAGGGTTTAAAGCCGTGAGGGTTTGAGGGATTTAGGGTTAAGCGCTTTGAGTTCAGAGTTTATTGGAGAATCAACTTGAACAGCGAATGGGAAATGAGATGGCAAGTGGTTTCATAAGGGGATTTACAGGGAGACATAGACACATGTGAGCTGTACGCCTCACTAGCCCTTACAATACTCCCTTACAGAATCCTGATATGGCCCCCCAAAAAGAGCTTAGACTTTGTTTAGCCCTTGTAGGGGTTAGGGCTTCGGGTTTATAGATTAAAGTCTGAAAGCGCAGGCTTTGGGGCTTAGGGTGTAGGAATTGGTCAGTTGAATGCAGTCGTGTACAAGCATGCCCACCCCAAGGCCACCCAATGACTACTTAAAACAAGCCAAACCTAGCCAGCCAGAGCAACACAAAGCACAACGCTGGCACAGCCAGTCACGCCCCTAGTGCTGTGCTTAAGAGGGAGCAATTTTAGGCTGGGGCACAGAGCTGATGTTCGGGCACTCTCATGCAAAGTTGAGTGTCCTGATTGGGATCTTTGCAAAATGCGTCCAAGCAAAATTGAAGGTCTGCGTTGGGGGACGTTCTGGGCCGAAGGGCCCTCTCGTAGTTTTTCCTGCTCCGGGTCAAGTGTGCTGCTGCCATGAGTTCTGTGACACCTTGGCTGTCGCTTGGTCTCGCTGGCGCTTGGCGGCCACTGGCACACATTGGGAGGGGTGGTGGGCGGGCTTAGAGTTTGAGACTTAGGGCTTAGGGTTTAGGGCCGCATGCTTAGAGTTTAGAATTTCAAGCTTAGTGCTTAGGTTTTGGAGTTTACGACTTAGGATTTAGGCTTCGCAAAGCGCGCATCACGAGTCAACCGAGCTGGAGCAAGTTTTAGGGCTTTGGGTTTAGAGTCTAGGGCCCAGACCTTAGAGTTTAGTTTTTTTAGTTTAGGTCTCAGGGTTGTGAGGTGGGATGCCAGCTTCAGATCATGTTTTTTTTTGAAAATTAGGGGTGCAGGGTCTTTCAGCAGGGGGCCAATGCGACCTCAAAAGCGAGTCGACCAAAGGAAAGCAAGCCAAAGTGAACGTGAAGTTTCCTTACTGGCATGCAAGCCTTAAATCCTAATCCCTAAGCAACGCGCAGTCGCAATCTGCGCATGGTTTTTCTACTTATAGAGCATGCGTGCATGCATGATGTAGCACCAGTAAGCAGGTGCTGGTGCCTAGCTTGTTTTGCGGCCTTCCTACCCAATCTTTGATTCGCAGCCCTCATCCACAACCCGTTTCCGGCGGCGAGGTGCAAGGTACCATTTGTATGCCGTCAAGCTTGAAGCGTTTCTTCCCGCGCTGCGCCAGCGTTCGTTGTGTACGAAGTAGCGCAATAAATGCATGGTTTCTCAAGTAGGTGTCTTTGCACAATGGGTTGCGAAGAGGTGTAAGGGTAGTTTGAGTACGCGTGCCTGAATCTTACACAGATTTCATGCTTCGGTTGGTGATTAGAACTGTTGCGAACTCATTCTGGCCGCGGCATGGAACTCTTAGAGAATCAGTTGGCTGGGGCCCCAAGCGGGCATTTTTTTGGTTTTTTCCTGTCCTCATACGGATGTGTTTTTATGGTTTACTTGGGTAGCAGAGTTTTCGAGTAGGCCAGCTCTACTTTGTCAAAAGCAATCCGTACAACCACCACACACCACGTCCCAAAAAGCAACCCTAAACCCTATAACCCTAAACTCTAGCCCAAACAAAGGCATCCTGCAGACGCAAAATCAGGCGAACAACCTTTGGACCTCCTGAGGCCCCCAGAATAGTGTACATCGGGGATTTCTTCAAGATCTTCACTATTTACCAAGGAGAACAGAACACGAAATGGAAGCATGATTGGGGTCTTGGCATCTTACCGGCCCATTTTTGGAAGTTCTTGTATGAAGGATTCTAGTATATCTGATCCCATAAGCCCCGCCACCCCCATATATCTTTTGGGTCCCTGAAGGGCCTCATGCTTGATAAAACCCTATATCCTAACTCCCGTATTCGAAAAATCTGCATCCACTGCCAGGCACTTCTCATCACTGGAACAATGATGACCAGCAGGCTGCAATCGGGTCTTCGTAGGATCCCATACTACTGGTGCATAGGTATAGGGTTTAGGGATGTGGATTTCTGGGTTAGGGTCACGGTTCAGAGTTCACAGGGCTTGGACCATCCCCCACTTAAACTAACACTGCCTACCCCCAAACAAGGACCACCTAAGCCCTTAAGATTCCGACCCAGATTTCGTACCCAACAGAAAATTTCAATATACAACTCATTTTTAAGTCATTAAAACACAAGATCTCCCAATTTCCTTGGCTCCACCCTCAAGCCCTCGAGTGTCAGAGTGGGGGTAGTATGGCATCCCCTCAAGTCTTTTCAAATGTGTGTGGGGTCATGTGGCGGGCTTCCAGAGAAGAGGTAGCCCTGGGGAAATTGGGGATAAATCGTGGAAATTCAAGAAAAAAGATGACGGGAGCCCCCTTGAGGATGTTGCAAGGTTTCTCTCCAGGAGCTCCTACTTTTGCAGCGCTTTGGGGAACCAGACAACCTTGGGCTAAGAGGGTCCACGTTGATTTTACGGGCTACTTCATGCTGAGTGGATAGTTCTTCGCCAGACCCGAGGTCCCAGACTGTTGTTTCTCATACCTCTTCCTCTCCCACCGCAAAAAGGCAAGTCATGATGACTGTGAAACAACAAGGTTTCAATACTACCACACGTCACAACACACTGCCTTTGCCAACGCCTGAATGCGGCCGTGTCTAAGGATTCCAAGGAGTGGGGAAACCCTGATACTCTGGCGTGCAGGATAAACTGCTGTGCTGTCGGGTTTGTGATCGCATCAGCATAGCTAAAATACAAAAGCTTAATCAGGAGTGTCACAGCGGGCAAGCAACCTGGATTAGCATTGCGTGGGCCAGGTGGCAACCCTTGCCGCGGATGCCCTGAACTGAAAGTCCAAGGGTTTAAAAAGGTTTGGGGGCAATTGTTCATGAGTTCACTTCTAAGTACACATGACCCTCCAGGTTGTAGTGCGAATAAAGATCCCAACCAGCAGGGAGAGTACTTCTCATCGAATGCCAGATGTTCCTCCCAGAAATATCAGCTGAGCCTTGAGCTTACACCCTAGGAGACCAAACCCTAACCCAAGCCCGAAGCTTAAACCCCAAGTCCGGGTTTGGGGGTTTTGGGTTTAGGGCTGACTCCTCAGATCCTTGGCAAGCTGCGGATTTCCTGCCCGGCCGGAAGTCTCTTGAACAAGGCACAGTCTAGGGATTTAGATCTACGAGGTTTGGCTTTAGTCTCAACTTATTGGTTCTTAGTAATTAGTGAATAAGGGATATAATCCCTATTAAATCCCGATAGAGTAGGGCCGAATAGGTGATTTTATATATAGTCCCTATAGAATGTATTCCCTTATTCCTTTCTATGAGCCAGCAAGGTAAGGGTGCAGGTTGAGCCCCAAATGCTGTGAGCTTTCGGCAAAAGGTTGGTGGAATGCTTGATTTCATGGCCTCAGGGTGCCAGGGGATAATGGTTTAGGGTTTAGGGTGAGTTGAAAGGTAGATTTGGTTTAGGGTTTAGGTTGTAGGGTTTGGGGGGTTTGGGAGTTGGGATGGGGCGAGCTTGAGGCAGATTTGTTTGTTCCATAACTAAAAGCCCGCTAACGTGGTAATGGTAAGCAATTTTAGGTTTAATAAGAAGCACGGTAGGGACACTTGTTATATGAGGGTTGATTTAAAGGTCCTTTTTGGAAACTATGTAGGGTTCCTGCAATTCTATATACGAAAACAGTGGAGACATCATTGACCCAATACCACAAGGGGCTAATCTTCGCATCTGAAGTCCTTGACGTGCAGCGCTACTTTTTACACCCGTGGCGGCGAGACCAAGCTCTTACTCACTTACTCTACATGCAGGAGTTATACGGGTTATAGGCTTATGGAGGTTGTATAGGGTTTAGGAATTAGGGTTTCCTAAAATTTGGGGTGCCATTTTGGGGGTCTGCCATGATAACATGATAAGTGTTTTCGTAGATTGGGGTCTATCTCTCTAGTTATGGAAACTACCATTGCGGCTTGTGTTGGGTTTTTGGGGAGTAAACCCTAAACCCTAAACCTAAAGAGTAACATAGGCATCCTTTTGGTTCGGGATTGCCGCCTTCCCTTGGTGTGTTCTCATTCCCTAAACTCTAAACCCTAAACCCATGTTGCCTTACGAGGATCATTCACAATGGCCACCTTGGGGCTATAGATCTTGCCAGGGCCCAGTGCCAAAAAAAACCCTTACATATTCCTTTAGGGTTTAGGGTTTATATATTCCCTATGGAAAGTACTATACGGGTTCATAAGGAGGATACTAGGAGTTTAGACTACAACCCCTTTAATCCCCTATAGATTCCCTAGTTTCCATTTCATTTTCCATTTGCTTTTCCATTTGATTCTCCATTAATTACTGGGGGTGATATCCCTAGTGTTATATCTGGGGATAACCTTATATAACCTCTAAACACCAACCTCTCCACCCTCATCACTAAACCTCAAGGACCAAACACGAAACCTCACACGACAAGCCCCCAAACAGAAAACGTCAAGCCCTGAGCACCAAACCCCCTAAACCGTCCGAGCGGGCTCGAAGCTACAGGTTAAGTTCGAGTACTCCATCGGCGGAAGGCGCTCAGACTTCCTGTGGGCCCAGGGTTCGGGGCCTGCGGCAGAGGGTTAGCAATGTTTGGGGCTCCGGGTTTATAGTCCCCCTCAAGTGAATAGAATATGACTGTGGGTATATGATTATAAGATCCCCATATACCCCATGTTCTATTTACTTAAGGTCGACTATAGGATTTTGAACTTCGAGGACTCAGGAAACCCTAAGGTGTAAACCCTTAACCCTAAACCCTAGACCCTACACCGCACGGGTTTAGGGGGCAGGGCGGAGGGAAGAAGTGTTTTTTTTTGCGGGTTGATTGTAAGAGAGTGGTTGTTGCTTTTGGGTTGGAGCAAATGCCCTGGATTTCAGGCTCGTTGACCCCAAGCCCTGGAGCTGCCCGTACATTTTTTCAATCTTTGCTTGGCGTAGCTCAAGGATCTCGGGAGCCCATCCGGGTTGGGTTTGGAGTTGAAGCTTCAGGGTTTTGCTTGGGGCTTTGGGTTTTGGGTTTTGGGCACCTTGTTTGTTGAGTGCGCAAGGGCGCCCTCACTGAGCCAAGCAGGGGTGCAGGCACTTCTGCTGATTTCATTTGGGCATTCCCCGGGTTCAGGTCCATCTACTACGCTAGACGCCAAACCCCAATCCCACCAAGGAGCGACCCAAGTTGCCGTAGTGTTGGAACCCGTGCTTTATCCCCAGAACGTCTGCGTGAAACTTTCAACGTTGAAAAGATCCTGACCCGTTACGTGAACTGCCGGAATCCACAAGGCTGACAAAGAAGCAGCGCAACACGGAGTCACCAAGACCTGCCTCGTCAGAAGCCTCAAATGTCATGGAGATTTGGGACATTGGGCTCAGGGGATAAAGGTCCTAAACTTAAAGTCATGGCCCAACTCAAAACCCCAAGCCCTAAGCCATAAACCTTGCCTCTACTTGGAGAGTCAGGGGGACTTAGTAAGTTGATTAATAACCCCTATAACCCACATAGCAACCCCAACTATCCCCATCATTAACCTAGCTACTACGTCCCCCTGACCCTCCAAGTAAGCCTGGAGTTGGGAATTGTTAAGCTCCGAACCTGAAATCCTCAAAGCTGGACAGATGGGCTCGTTTCAAGACCAGCTGCTGTGAGACCGGTGGTGTGCCGGTGTCGGTCATCAGGCCGCGGCTTCGTTGGTGGAAAGGTCCTTTCAAGACTGTACTAATATTATTCTTAGTGTTATCATTATAATTACTGTTACCTATTATTATTACTATTATCATTTGTTACTGGGCGTGCGGGCCTTGTATGTAGATGTTGTGTGATGGATGTCTTCAAAGATGTGGGTTTCATAGGGTTTGGGGGTTGAGAGGGTTCAGGGGGTGACTTCAAGGGGGGGTAGTTCCTTCCATCCAAATTCGGGAGGCCTGCAACAGCTCCACATAGATGCATGATTCTTATAAACGATGCCGCTGCTGCCACTGGCTGCGACTGCTGCCATTGCTGCGACCACTGCTATCGCTACTACCCCGCCTAGAGGCTTTCTGATCCTGTGCCACAAATCGCAAAACCTGAGCAAATGCAGGTCTATGCCCGTGATTGGGCTACTCTCAAAAATACTGCTCAACCTTCTATCTCCCCATAGAACCCTATGTTATACAGCTCTTGGGAAGCATTACCCTAAACTCTTAACCCTAGACCCTAAACCCTAAACGCTAAACCCTAGACCCTAAACCCTAAACCCTAGACATTAAACCCTAAACCCTAGGCCCTAGACCCTAAACCCTAGACCCTAGACCCTTAGCCCTAAACCCTAAATAGTAGTTTCCATTTTCTTTTCCATGATCCATATATAAACCCCATGGAACCGTTCCCAACTTCAGAGCTTGAGTCGCTTCCGCAGAACTGGTCCCGATGCTGCTCGCTATGATGGCATGGAGGGCACGTTCCTCGATGGTCAGTCATCTAAACTCCTTCAAAAGGGTGTATAAGGGGATATGGGTTTAGGGTTTAGGGTTATGATATAGGAGACTGCTATAGGGGGTGTATAATGGAATGTATAGGGGATCACTGTAGGGTCATTAAGGGGGATATTAGGAGTTTAGATGTCAGTCAGTGTTGGACTGGAATTTTCCGTCTGACACTCCCCCCGAAGTAGCATGGAACCTGGAAGGGAGCCCTTTGTAGACCGCTGTATTTTGTGTGGGAGGGGACGGAGCTGTACAGAGGGGCTTCCATGGTATTTAGGCCTTATATACACACCCCCTAATAACCCCCATAGAACCCCAATATAAGCCCAATATATCATATTTCCATTTTCTTTTTCAGTATCCAAATATAGCCCCTTGGGAGGGTAAGCCATGAGTCCTGTAGTTCCGGCGATTTGTGTCTTACCGTTGAGTTGGGTGGGGGGGGATGAGACTGGAGTCAAATGAGCCATAATGGATTACTATAGGGGTCATTAAGGGGGATATTCGGAGTTTAGACTGTAGCTGAAATGCCTGCGTGAGTCTTCGCTCTCGCGTGTCCGTGCGTTCTGACGCATCGTATCCCATGTAACCTCTTGCAAATACAAGTTATTGAACCCTTAACCCTAAGCGTCCAAACTCCAAAGTGCCGTTGGGAAATCATGTACACCTTGATATCGGGCTCTTTAATGACCTCGCTCTGTTTCTGTAGGGATGAGTGAGCATCAGGTGGCAATATGCATTGCATGCACGATCCTTCTTTGCTTACCATTCTGTGACTACGTAATCTGAAGCGTCACCCTCAACCATGAACTAAACTGTACTTGGCGGTTCAAGGTAAGCATAACCCCATGATAACGGTACTCAAAACATATACCCGAACTGTAAGCCTGTAAGTGCTTAATATGGTTATAAGTGGGTTAAAAGTACAATTATAGCTAGCTTATACTTATCCTCAGCCTCCAAGTAGCCCTGAAGGCCCCACAAACTGGGTTGCTGTTCAGGAATTTAAATTACATTCCTACAGTAACGAAATGGGATCATTTACTATATACCCATATTATGGTAACTTAAGTTATAGTCCCCCTTAAGTAGATAGAATATGGGGTATATGGGGATCTTATTATAGTATACCCAAAGCCACATTCTAGCTACTTAAGGGGGACTATAAGTTCCCCAACAGCAACCCAGAAAATGACTCAGGTATTGCCCGGCCGGCCGCCTGCCTTCCGGCCGCCCAGACTGAGAACAGATGTGCTTTGCGCAGGGTTTAGAGTTTGGGCCCTAAACCCTAAATTCTAACCGTGATTTGGGGCTTAACTGGGGATCGAGGTTTTGGGCTGACGGGGTGGGGTTTAAGCATAAAGGTCCCGGGCTTCGGGTCCAGGTTATGCAGGGCCTAGCCTTCAGAGTTTGCTGTGTTGCGTTTGAGATGTCTTTATTGTACTGGCTTGTTCTTGCAATAGCAGTTTGTTGTCTTTTGGAGTAAGTTCTTTCATTGCATGTACTGGCCCTTGCTGTAGCCAAGGCCTCAAGCTGTAAAGGATCGCTAGATGTGGAGGTTCCCTGCAAGTCGTGGTCTCGACAACGCACTATGGGGCGCAAGGGGGGCCTTTGTGGGTAAGGTTTAGAGTTTAAGGTTCATGGTGTAGAGTATACCTGCAGATACTACATCCCAGACATTCAGTCTGCGCCCTAAGTCTTGAGCGCTACACCTCCAGCCCGGGAGCTAACCTTTGATCTGGCCCTACTCCCTAATCCCTATGTAAGCCATTATAGTGGTTCCCATTTTCTTTTGCCAAAATCCCTATACAAAACCTATATAACCCTGTAATCCCTAACCCCCAGAATCCCATATAAACCCTATAGCATCCCTATAGTCCCTAAAGGCCTAGTAGCAATAGTAGGAATACGACTTAAAGGTAATGCTAATCATATTGAGGCCGGCTGGAGTATCATCAGCGGAGCTTTGGCCCCTGGCACTCCATTGGCACTGGCCATGAGCCTTGGCTGCGGAACCTTCCGAACCTACTTATATGGGTGGTTGTCAAAATTATGGGCCCTTTTTTGGATCCCTACTGTTGAAACCCTACGAATGCCGTGAATTACAGCATGAGGATTGGAAAGCTACGAATGTTTTGAATTCCAGTATTTAAAAAGCAAACGCCCATATTTTGCAAAATTGGGGGGGCTGCGGCCCTCAACCCCCCGGCTATTTTCGTAATGCAAACAGCATATCTAGAAATCCCATGAGAAGGGGTACAGGACTACACATCCTGATCTTCGTCCATTTTGTGCAAATGGGGTGAGCTGCGCTGCGCCCCCCCCCAACCCCCCTGTTATTGTGCAATGCAAGCCAAACAGCCTTACCGAAGAAGCTACGTGTTCTGAACTTCGTCCATTTTTTGTACATGGGGCGGCTGCGCACTTCCCAACCTCCCCCGCTATTTCGCAAGGCAAACACAATGCGAAACAAATCCATCAAGGGCGTGCAAGAAGCTACGTGTTCTGATCGTTGTCCATGTTTTGCAAATGGCGGGGATTACGCTTCCCCCTACCCCCCCCCCCCGCTGTTTCATAGATCAAGCTCAATGCAAAGCCCAACTTATGAAAGGGTGCAAGAAGCTGCGTGCTTTTATGTTCTGATCTTCGTCCATGTTTGGCAAATGGCGGGGCTGTGCCCCACAACTCCCCCGCCATTTTGTAATGCAAAAGCGTCGCTTAACAAAGCCATTCAATTGCGTGCCAGAAGCTTCGTGTCCCAATGTTTGTCCAAGTTACGAAGTGTGATCATACTTAAAAGAAACTACCTGTCCTGATCTTCGTCCATGTTTTGCAAAATTGGGCGGCCCGCGCTCCCCAATTCCCTGCTATGTTGTAATGACAGCACACTGATTGGGAGTCGTAGTTTTTAAATCCTACAAGCGCTGTAATTTCCATTGTTTTACAGCAAGCAAAAGCCTGGCAAACCTGATCCAAACTTATGTTGATTTAAAGTAACCTCTACGTTCTACGTGTTTTATTGTTGCCAACGTTTATCAAATGAGAAAGACGAACTGTGCGTTTCTCCAACCCCACTGTTTTTTTCAAAGCCCAGCTTCGCAAGAAACTACATGTTTTGTATGTTTGAAATTCTGTATATGCCAGGAATGCTTGAAATTCCACCAGTTGCACCTCGAAGGCTACGCATACGGTAAATAACTGCATTTCGAGTTCCGGGAGAGGTCGCAAATACGGCAACATTACGGGCAGTTGGAGCTATTCCAAGGTTTGGCATGTAGTAAATATATTGCAAAGTACTGCACTTGGAATTCGTGAAAAACTAGAAACTATTGCAAAATCAGCTACGTTTGCGCCTCTCACAAAATTACACATTTAGATAACAACGTTGCGAGCTCTGGAAAGGCTGCAAATTTTGTAAGTGCCTCTATGTCAAACGTGTCAACAGTCACAGGGATCAGGCGGGTCGGAGTCGCCGTCCCTGTATCTGTCATAATTTTTGAGTTTTCACATCTTCATTGCATGGCAAAAGTGCCAACAGTCGCAAGGATCAGTGTGCCCGCCCAAGAATAGATGAACCACACCTATGAAAAAAGGGGCCCTCCGCCGCTCGAGGTTTTAAGGTTTAAGGATAATTGAAAATGAAATGGAAACTACTATACAGTATCTTGGGGCTATATAGGGATATTGGGCTTGTTGTCCAAGATTCTTGGGGCCTCAGTAATACAGTATTACATTATTATATTAATTATAGTAATATATTTCAAGGTATTTGAGACTTGAGATTTGTGGTTGGGGGGAATTATTGCTACGATCGCAGTACTGCGACAGCTATCATGTGGATTGTGTATACCGCTCGTACGATCAACGACGGAAATCTGCACGCGCGTGCATGCATGCGCACACACACACATGTATGTAGGAAGAAGATTTTGCGTATGCGCGTGCAATGATGGACAAGCACAGCGGTGTACATGTGCGCAAATACCCGGTGTGCAGGCGAAGGCGCGTGTGTACATGGGCACACACATGTATGTTTGCGCATAGGCATAAGCGTGCGCGCGTTTGTGCAAGCAAATGGAGGTGCACAAGCACATACATGTACGTGGATTGGAAAGCATGTGCATGCACGCACACGCATGTTTATAGAAAACAATATCAAAACCCAAAGGCAATGCACTGGAGCGGCCCGGCATGAGCACACCGGGCAGTGTGCAGTTACAAGCGCGGTGCATCAAACGGGGGCGCATAATATGGTGCACACAGTGCGAGCACACAGCGCATCTGGTGCGCGCATGCGTTGCGCGCAGACGGCGCAGACGGGGGCTGGCGCGCGGATTCAAGCACGCACCGTATGTATCTGCGCAGCGTGTGTCCGTACGCAAGCCCAAAATTGGTTGTGTTTTTTCGGTTTTGGTTGTTGACAACTGGTTGTGTTGTTTTCGAAGCTGGTCATGTTTGTCGCAAGCTTGGTTGCGTGTTCGACCGCATGTGCGGGCACGTTCCGCACACCGTAGATTATGCAGACGCGCGCGGTAGGCGAAGATTGCGCGCGCCACACTTAAACGCAACGTACTTTGCGCACCGTGCTCGCACCGTGTGCACGCCGTATTCGCACCGTATGCGCGCCATACGCTTGCCATACGCGTGCCGTACGCGCGCCGCTCGCGTGCCCTACGTGTGCCGTACGCGTGCCGTACGGCGCCAGGCACGTGTCTTCGCCCACTGTATGCGCACCTGTGTGTGCGGCCGCGGGCCCGCGCACACCTGCAAGCACCGTACGTGCACCGCGTGCGCACACGTACGCCCCAGTACCCCTGTGCACCATGCATGCGTCTGAGATGCAGATGGGCAGATGGGTGCTTGCGAGCATGGCCCGTGGAATTACAGAATATGTAGATGACTTTGTAAAAAGTACCCATAAGCCACGAGGGTGTGGGCGGGTTACAAGTGCGTCCTGGGCTATGGCTTGACTTTCGTCCATTACATGTTATTGGACAGGGCGGGGCCCGCAAACGATCCCGCCAGTTTTCATGTTTCAAAGGAAATCAATGCGTCACTGCTATCAGTATTGTTTTTGCTGGCATGGAAAGCGTCCATTCCCAACCCGCCCGTCATTTTTGAATTGCAGACAAAATGTTTTGGCAAGGGGATTAATAGCTGGGTAGGCAACTTGTAACGTTTAGGAGTAGATATAGTCCTAGTATAATACAAAGGTTAACCTTTTTTGGGGCATGGGAGCTCAGCAACTAGGGTTAACCGCAGTGGGCGCCGTGGCGCGTGTTCAGCCGAAGATGTGGACACGCGTGCGTGCCACAGTGCACATTCGACCAATGTTGCTATGAGTGCAAAATTGCGACAGCGGTGATTTGAACTGCGCGTATTGCTTGTGCAATCAATGACCGTGCCCGAATACGTGCTGTGCACGCATGTGTTTGTGTTTGGGTACACATTTGCGTAGCGTGAGGAATGAACGGATGCCCCGCACAGGGCTGCGTGCGTGGGCAATGGTGTATTAGTGCGCGAACACACGTGTGCACGCGAGGGGACATGTGTGAACATGTGCACATGTGTACACATGTTTGTGTGTGCGCACAAGCATGCATGCGTGCGAGCACGCATGTGTGGATGCATGCATGCATGCATGCATGCATGTATGCACGCGGGCGCGCATGTGTGCGATTACATACTTTTATGTTCATGTGCGCATGCAACCGTGCCAAATTCACGCGCGCATATTTGCAGCGGGTTGTGTAAAGTTACGCGTGAGTCATGCAGGCGTGGGCGGGTTTGCCAGTGCGTTTTGGGCGGCATGCGTGCATGCATGCATGCGTGCACGCATGTGTGAGTGCATGGGCACACACAGGTATGTTGCTCGCAAAATACATACATGTACATATATGTACACACGTATCTGCAACAGGTGTTAAGGGACACATAAATCAGGCCGGTGCGGGCGTGATTGCCAGCACATCCCAAGCCGAACACGTGCTCTGCACGCATGTGTTTGGTTGCACACACACATGTGTGTAGCATGAAGGGTAAATGTACACGCGCAAAGGGCTGCGTGCGTGGGCAACGGTGTAATAGTGCGCGAACACACGTGTGCACGCGAAAGCACATGTTTGAGCATGTGCACACACATGTGTTTGTGCGCACAGGGATGTGCGCATGCGATCATGCATGTTGGGCGTGCTGGCACATATGTATATGTACACTGATTGCAAAGCATGTACATACATGTACATACATGCGTGCGTGTCTGTGTGCAGCGTGTGTGCATGCATATGTGGGTGTGCGAAAACACACATGCACACATGTGTGTTTGTAGGTTCATGTGTGTACATATTCAGGTACCTTCACATTTGCATGCACACCCAATTATATACATAATGACATATATACATAGATACACAAATAAATAGATAAACAGATAAACAGATAAATAGATACAGGGATACATGGATGCATGGATACATGGATACATGAACATGGATACATGGATGCATGGATACATGGATACATAGATACACAGATACATAGATACATAGATGCATAGATGCATGCATGCATACATACATACATGCATATACACATATACGCCTTTATACATACATACATACATACATACATACATACATACATACATACATACCTCGCCGGTGTTTTAAAGCCCCCCGTGGGCGTTGGTGGTTGTCGTGGGGCACGAAAGAATGGGTCGTGCAAGTTTAGCCAGTACGGACAAGACAAATAGGAACAATAACCCCGATTGTAAGGAGGAACGACACGGAACATGGCAATTCTCTACCGTTTCAGGCTTCGTTGAGGAATTTTGAACTGGGGAACCAATGCCAAAGTGCATCGCAAACCCCAACCCCGCTAATCCTTGTTCCCCCGTGCATGGAAACCTTGAGGCCATTCCTAAGAGGTCCCAACGTGTGTCGACACCGCCGTGACTTAGAATGACGACCTTATGTGAGTCATATGCTAGCCGTACGGTCCCCGTTTTGGTTGCGGAGTACCCAAAATGCCACATTTCGGGTGCCGCCGCCATGAAAAGTGACTTTTACAAGGGTTCCTGTAAGAAGTGTCGTTGGTTTTGGGGGTTTATAGCTTATGGAAAACGGCCGATGTTCTAGCGCAGGTGCTCCAATTCGACCGCGTCAGTGGGACGTGGTGTGTTTCAACCCAATGCTCAGGCACAGAAAGGTTTACAACCGTTTGCGGGCACTGTGACTTCAGGGTTTTACAGAATTGTTTCGTGTCATGCATGCCCCCTTCAATGTAGGGCCCTTAACATTCTTCAAGCCCTCAAACCCAAACTCTGCGCCCTACGTCCTAAGCCGTGAGCCTTGAAGCTGAGCCTGAAAGCTGGCATTGGCTACCGTCTGGACAAAGTGGGCCCCGAAGTTCAAGGGTATGGTGATGTAGGGACAATGTAGGGAGGAGTTCTGGAAAGTAGGCCCGCGACATAAATGCCATAATTATGTACAATTCCAATGAGATTAGGTTATCCATAAGTAGACCCCCATGTATGCTCGGGGGTGGCGCCAAAGCGGAAAGTCCAAGCCTGTGCTTCGATCGGTACAGCCCGAAACACGCTGATTGGTCTTTTGGGCAGCAGTTTTTGCCCTAAACCCTAAATCCTAAACCCCGATATAGTAGTTTCCATTTTTTCCGTTATCCCTATATAACCCCTACACCCAACAATTTGAGGCAGTTTGGGGCTGGCCTTGCCTCCGCCCTAGATCCTAAACCCTAAGCCCTACATCCTAAGCTCTAAACCGGATGCATCCTTGGCACCTGCAAATCCAGTTGAATAAGTCCACTTGGATTTTCACGTTTGTCTTTTGGTATGCCCCCTTGCTTGGGCATCTGGAGTCTCTTAAGCCCCACACCCTAGGCCGATGTAGGTGCTTATCAAGCCTGGGATTCCATACCCCGCCCCGCAACACCCTTTTTACATGGACCCGCAGAATTTTTTTGTAGGGCCTGAAACCCCAGAAAGCGTGAAATCTGTGGCCAGTCCCGGTATCTTCGGATCCGAATTCTCCGGGCTACGGGGACCCTGTGGCAACTGTGGTGGGTGCCCTGGACGTTGGACCTGCTGCACGGCGGACTTTGACGTTTGAAGTTTCGGTTGGCGATATTTTTGCTTCGGCATTGCATGTGACTCTAGTTTCCCTACATCAAGTCAGCATATCAATCATTTGTTATGTAATTTGTAGAGTTCCTCCTACAATTCCGGTTTCCATGCAGGTGTGAGGTTCGGGGGTTTATGGTTAAAGGTCTGCGGGTTCAAGGTTTAGCTTCTTAAATCTCCAAGCCAGTAGGTCAGTGTCAGTAGGATTCTTTCCGAGAAATTGGGAAGGACCCCTAAACCCTAAACCCTAATCCTTGCTTGTAAATGCCCGTGTACAATTCAGTATATGAGCCCCAAAACTTACCAAGTGCTGGCCCCAAAATCCCCAAACCCCCAAAACTACGTGCTTCTAGGGTTTAGGGTTTTCTCAATCCTAGACCCGAAAACCCTCAAACCCTACCGTAGGGGCCTACATGATTTCCAATATAAGGGTCCCGCATTTGGGTATATTCTTGGCCTATAGGGCACCTCAAACAGTGTTTACGGTTTAGGGTTTCAATAGAATATCGGTAAGTATACAGGCCCCATACATCCCATAATCCTTATTATCCCCCTATAGAAGCCTAGTTTCCATTTTATTTCCAGGGTCTTTTCCATTTGATTTTCCATCCCCCATATACCCTTACATTCTACAACCCTCATTAATCCCTAAGCCCTAAACCCTACTTATCCCCTACATATCCCTTACATATCCCCGACATATCCCTTACATATCCCCTACGTATGCGCTACACATCCCCTACATATCCCCCGCATATCCCCTACATATCCCCTACACATTCACTATATATCCCCTACATATCCCCTACACATCCCCTATATACATGAATCCAACTCAAGGTTTCGGATTTCGATGGCAACTTCGAGGCAAAAGGCCGGGAGAGCAGATGGAGAAGTCTTGGGGTCTTAGGGTTTAGGGTTTAGGGGCTTGGGGTTCAGGGTTTAGGGTTTAGGGCTGAGGGTTTAGGGTTTAGGGTAGTGGGAGTTTGATATTTGTTGGTGTTTGTGGTTTGGAAGTTTAAGATTCCCGGGGGTTTAGAGGTTCAGGCGGTTTGGGGATTCAGGGGTACAAGGGGTTAGTCGGTGGCACCTTGGGGCAATATATGATTTTCCCTATTGTCAGAACAAAGGACACTGTTCACTTTAAACCCGAAACTCTAAATCCTACACCCTAAACTGAGGGGCTTTGAAGTACCACCCAGTTTAGCGTTTATGTAGGGATTAGGGTTTGGGGATTAGGGTTGAGGGTTTAGGGCTTACTAGGGCTTACTAGGGTTAGGGATCAGGGTTTAGGGTAGACTTGAAGGTTTTGGATACTGGAGCATCCTCTGAAGCTTTGAACATTGAGGTAGAGCCTGGAATTTAGGGATTTAAGTAGCTGATTCCTGGAAGAACTGAAGGAGCTCCAAACCAGAAACCCTAAACTGAAGAAGCCCTAAACCCTAAACCCCCAAACCTCAATTCACCACCAAAACCCTAAACGCAACCTCCAAACCTTCTCGGCTCATGGGCGGAATCTTGCATGGCCCTACATACGTAAACACTGGGAACTATGGTAGACTATGGTACTATATTATACTTGGGGTCATGCAGGATTTTGTCCATCAATTTTAGCTTCGGGCTTGGGTTTGGAATCGTTTTTGGGTTAGGGGGCATTTCGGGTTTGGGGTTTAAGATTTAGGGTAAGTTTTGGGATTCAGGATTTTGGTTCAGGGGACGTGGGAGACATAGAATGGCTATGTATTGGGAAGATCGTGGGTACATAATTACTCTTCTTGGGCGGGTAGGGGTGTAATTTATACAAGACGTAATTCAATAAGGTACTCCCTAAACCTGAAACCCTAGACCTTAACCCTAAAACCAATACTCCCCTGCATTTGTCCTAGATCTTGGGGTTGGCACAGAATTTCGCAAAAAGAATTCCATTACAATCCCTCTAGAAACCTAGCCGAGACCCCAAAAATCTTTGCATAATCCTTGTAGACCCGCACGGCCGATCCATGTCACTTTGTGCCATACCTGTTTCACTTTTCTGGTGTGTTCTTACCAGTGCAGCAATATGATTATCATTGTTGCTACCATTATCTTGTCTACATAGTTTACTAGTACTACCATGAAGATGCGTCATTATTGTTATTATTATCCCTTGCTGTTATTATCACGACGGCGACGACGACCATGACCACCACGCCATGACTACGATGATGATGGTGATGCTGGTGAGTTTTTGACTGCTCAGCGGCACGACCCTGTGCTTGTCTGTGAGGTGTTGGGGGCGCAGCTGGCAAGAATGGCAACAAGTACCTCAATGGAAAGATGCCAGGCTGCAATCCATGTCTACCTGGCTTACGCTCGTCCACACTAACTTTCAGATGGTGGCTATTTGGGCTTTTAGGTTTGGTGCGGGGCAACGTAAGCAAGAATCACATACTTCTTGAACATGCCGTGCCAAGGACATCAAGCCGTTTAGGGATTTGAGATTTCCTGCGGTTAGAGGTTTTTGGGCTTAGTGGTTATCAATGTTTGCAGGTTAGGGGTCCCCTTCCCCTCCCAACTCAAAATCACAATACCGTGACGTTTCAACTGACCTGCGGACGGATATTTCCGCGAAACCTTGAAGGTCTCAACAATTTTCCCCCCTGCTCCCCTCCCCCCCAAGGCTTACACATGGCTTATAAAAAAGCCAAGTGCTCATAAACAAGCACCTCGTGTATAAACACGCCCCATGTTGATAAACACGACCCCTATTTATAAACAAGAACACATTTATGAAGAGAAACCTCATACATACATAGCTCTATTTGTTCTTCATCCTCAAGGCCTGAAGATCATACTTTCTCCTACATCTCCTAAAGCCTGGAAGAAAGGTTATGCTGCAAAACACAGGCCCGAAGTCAGTCCCTTCTGTAGGTTTAAGGGGTTCTATACAGAGAATATGATGGGCATCTATACGTAATTGAGGAGAACATGGAAACTACTATATGGTTTGGGGTTGGGGGTTTGAGTTCTCATAAGGTGTACTTGAAACCCCCAATACAGCGCCAGTTTTAAGTTATACCTACTAACTTGGAGATTGTTACTGCTAAGCCAGGGATATTGGGGTTGCAGGTGGGTTTTTTTCAAGGGGATTTGTCAAGAATCATCGTTTACAACGCTGTCAGTTTGTCAAAGTTTGATTTTTGCCTTCAGGGCCGTCAGCCTAAACCCAAAGCCCTGACCGCCTAGACCTGAATTTCCGCCTTCATGGCCTGGAGTTGGGTGCAAGGTTTCACAAGTTGAAGGTTCAGTTTTCAGGACTGAAGGTGCAGGGCCAAGTTTTTGTGTTTCAGGATTCGTGCTTCAGCGTGGTTCGCATTATGACTAGGTATCCCAGTAGTACCCTTTTTCCCTTTGTATTTCGGGGTCGCCTTTTTCAAGCTGAACACAAGGAAAAAGGGTACCCTTGAAATTGCGGGGTCAGATGTAGGGATCAGGGTCCGGAGTTTGCATGTCGGGCGACTAAGAAAAATCTACGCCGTTACATCTTGCTATGTTGGCTTCTGTCAGGGAATGTCCTCCAGGGAAGTGCTTCCATAGAAGAAGGGATGCGCTATCAGGGGGTCCCTATCCTCCACCCAACAAGCATAGACCCCTCCATAGCATCCCCGGGTAGCTTCCATATTATGATAGGAGAGGCTTGTGAGTCTAGGCTAGGCTAGACCAATGTAGTCTACAGGCTTACACCCTAAGAACCTGCCAGCGCCAAGCCCACATGAGCTACTGCCAATATTAGCCTTATTAAGGGACCCCCACTCCCCCCAATAATGCAGAATCACACGGAAAAGATCATAGAAAATTAAATGGAAACTGGGATTATGTAGTCGCTTCCAGGGGTATTCATGGACCTAAGGCCTAAAAAAACCAAAGCAATCCTTGCTTTCAGTCCGCACGCCGCTACATAGTGACATCCCAAACCCTAAACCCTCCATCCCTGCTCCCCGAAGCATCCGAGGCTGCCCCTAAACCTTAAACCCCAAATAACTGGGTAAGTATATTGATAAGCCCCATAAACCATATAGTAACCCCATTTTTCCCCATTATTACCCTACTTAACCAAGTCCCCCTGACCCTAAACCCTAAACCCTAAATAATGTATAGTAGTTCCCATTTTCTTTTCCGTTATCCCAATGTAACCCCTACATAAACCTTATATAACCCTATACAGTCCCCCTCACCCTCCAAGCAAGCATCCGAGGCTGCCCAAGAATCCCCCGAAGCGTCCTAAGCCGCCCAAGAAGCCCAAGCTCTTGGAGTTCAAGCCTCCTAGCCGCATGGTTTATGGCCTAGAGTTTCGGGCGTAAGGTGCAGGATTTAGGGTTAGGGTTCGGGATGAACCAGGTTTTAGGATTCAAGATTTAGGGCTTTTGGGGCTTAAGATTTTTTTGGGGGGATTTGGTGCTGCACCTTGAGAGTTTGTCAAGCTACGTTGAGCAGCGAGAAGGAAGATTTGTACAATGTCCCGACTTCTGATTCCCAAAAGCACATCAACTGCCATAGCGGAAAGGGCACACCAGAACGAACATAATTCTGAGAATATCTTATCAACAGTTGGGAGGTATCTAGCGTTTGCAGTCAATGGTTTCTGTGGAGGGGCTGCGAAGGTCATAGCCGGTTGGTTTGTCAGGGTTTTGAAGCAAAAGGTGGGGGGGGGGTTGAGTCACTCCTGTCCTCAAGATTTTGGAGTTTCGGGTTTTGGGTTTCGGGTTAAGATTTTCACTTTCAAGTGTTGTTCGCGCATAGTCTGAAATCTGTTCCGGTAGGAACATGTCCCGAGCCATTGCTGAACATACTCTTTTGCTTCTATCATACAAGACAGAATAAGCAACATAAAGATTTAGTTTTGCTGGTAAAGCCAGTATCCCTGTGTGAAACCAGATTCTATGTTGTTGCAATGATTCGCCCTATACAACCCCAACACAGTCCCTATATGATCCCTAGATCTTCCTTTTCACCCTCTTTAAACAGACCTCGAAGCTCCTGTTCCCTAAGCCCTAAACCCTAACCTTTAAGCCCTGAACCCTAAGCCCTGAACCTTAAACCCCAAGCCCTGATCCCTAAGGCCTTTACCCCCTTGAGTAGATAGAGTCTGAACCCTTCACCCCAAGCCCTAAACCCTAAGCCCTAAACCCTAAACCCCAAGCCCAGAACCCGAAGGCCTTACAGTCCCCCTTAAGTAGCTAGAATATGGGGTATATGGGGATCTTATTATAATACACCCAGAGCCATACTCTATCTACCTAAGGGGG
>CAJNIZ010045760.1:8852-23745 GCA_905231905.1 Symbiodinium pilosum | reverse complement strand
TTCCTTAACAGCAGCCCAGCTATAGGTCCGTGGCTTGGCGCTTGTTATAGGGCCTTAAAGGGGGTATGTAGGAGATGTGTATAATGGACAAGAAAACTGAAACTGCCATGTAATTTAGGGTTTAGGGTCGACCTGTAACCCAAATCAGCAGCAATTTTTTGGGTTATATTCACTAATTAAGGGAAAAATGCCATGAAGCTGTAGGCAATTGAGGTTGCAAGGGCAGCATGGATCCCGATGATAGGGTCTTGGTGGGATGCGTGTTTTTGTAGGGCTTCGAGTGTTAGGGTTCGTATAGGGGCTTAGAGTGAGCTGTATCCCACCGGGCTGATTTGACGGGACGTGCTTTTGTGGTACTATTCCCCACATTCATTGTGGGGTTCTTGTTGTACCAGCTTGGTTTGCATTGTGTAATGTGAGGGAAGGGTTGCGCCTGTTCCAACGGCCTTTCCGACTGCTGCAGGGGAGCAAAGCAATCTTGAACCCTGGATCCTCAGCTTGCTCTCATAATCTTAGTAGCTGGGTAGGTAACCTTTAACCTTTTGGGTATATAGTCCAGTTATAATACAAAGATTAACCTTTTTTTGGGCCATGGAACTCAGCAACTAGGTAATTGACTGGCATATGTTCATGCGCTTATCATAGGATGGGGTCCCACCTTTGTGGCATCGTGTAACCCAAATCCGCGAACTATCTTCAGCAAAGACCCACCAGACTTCGATCGAGACTTCAGAGTTCCCAGGGTCCATTCCCAGTTTTGCAAAATGGGGGAATCCTGCATAAGCACCCGGTAGAGGCCCTCAAGAGATTGCTGTCGATCCCGCCATTTTTGTTGTCTTTTTCTAGCCCCTGTGCTTACGGCTATTGGTGCACCGTGGCCTCCACAGAGACTTGGGTTTCATCCGGAGTTGAGATGTAGAGTTCAGTCAAGGGTTTCGCGTTTGAAGTGTCGTCCTACTGTGCCATCTGCCGGAATGCGAGGTGCTATCATCAGCGGGATCTTGGGAACTGATAATTGCTTTAGGAGGCTTGAATGGTACTGGCTTCTTTCATTGCTTTATATGCCTCCACGCTGAGACCCGAGAAATGTGGGGTAAACCCGAAGTCTATAAACTGGAAGTGGGGGTTTCCAAAAAGCAGGGCACCTGTAAACCCTAAACCCCAAACCCTAAACCCCAAACCCAAAAGTTGAGGGTTTAAGGAAGGGTTTGGGTTTAGGGTTTAGGGCCAAGACCCTAAGCTCTAAATAGTAGTTTCCATTTTCTTCTGCATTATCCCTAGATAACCTTATATTATGCCCCGATACTCCTTTAACCCCTTCGCGCAGGAGTCCTTCTGGCACTCCAACTTCGAGACGACTACCGATCTCGCTGGCGACATCCTTGGAGCAGCCGCTTTGACTTCAAGATTCTTTTTTGGTTAGGGTTTAGGGTTTAGGGTTTTTCTGGTAGTTGGTAGGGAATAAGGGAATACATTATCTGGGGATCCTCTAGGGATCATCTTCCCTCATTCCTTGCTAACCACCAGGAAGTTTTTTGGACTTAAGGGATCGGGGTTCAGGGATGAGAGTATGGGTTCGGGGGTATGGCCTCGGTACAGGGTATGTGGCTCGGGTCTAGGGTATGGAGGTTGGGGCTCGATACATCTTCGGTTTGTCCTACAGACGCATGTCGTTTTTTCGAAGCAAGGTGACGCCAGGGCCAATGTTCCAGATCCCACCGGGCACATGCCAAGTGCTGCTTAAGGGGACCAACCCTAAATCCTAACCAAAACCGTCACCCTAGATTCAAACCCTAAATCCTAAACCTTCACCCTAGCCCTAAATCCTAAACCCTAAGCCTAAGCCTAAACACTAAACCTTAAATCCGAGATCCTAAACCTTACCCCTAAACCTTGGGTACTGCCCCCCCCTCAGTAACAGTTGGATAATAGCTATAACAACCTAAACCCTGGATTGTTGATGCTAGGCCCTTGCAGGGCTGGGGATGAGGGCGCTTGAGGCCTTTCCAGTCTGGGCAGCCCAGGACCTGGGCTAAGGGTATGGGGTGTAGGGTTTAGGGTTTCGGGTTTAGGATTTAGGGTTAAAGGTATAACCCTAAACCCTAAACCCTAAACCCTAAAGGGCCGAGGTAGGCCTATGTCAAAGTTTAGCCCCCCGGCCTTATACCTTATGCCCTAACTACACACCCTGGTTCCTTGAGGTGTGCGATGCTATTCCCATCGTTGCCATTGAGCCCTTTGGAGTCGCGGCCCCGTGGGACTTCTTTTGCTATTTAGGTTTCTGTAGGGTCTCTATAGCAAGGAATGGAAAAGGAAATGGAAGCTATTATACTATTTCGGGATTAGGGTTTAGGGTGTGGTTTAGCAAGCAGCATTCGAGGTGCAAGGATTACTTCGAAGTTATTTGTACTAAATCGGTGTGAAGTGCGAAGACGATAGTTACGACGCAACCTGGCGTAGCTACAACTCATAACATCCATTAATATATCGCCCTACCTATAAATAACTGTGATCCCCTATCTGGATTTCAGGTGCAAGGCTTATGGCTGAGAATTCGGTTTCAGGGCTTTCGATTCAGGCTTTCTGGCTTTGTGCTTGCAAATGGCAAGTGGGGGTTTCCAAACATAAGAGGCCCTTTATGGGAGCCCATACACTGAGGCTTATGGTCGTTCATAATACTTTGGAGTTTATTTTGGGTCCCCCTACTCATGAAAATTGCAACTACTTGGAGGGTCAGGAGGACTTGCTAAGTAGGTTAATTACACCTATAAGCCATATAGTAACCCTAATTATCCCCATTATTAACCTAGTTACTAAGTCTCCCTGACCCGCCAAGTAGGGTAATCTTGGCAGCTGCGCTTGCAATCCGTTGGCGGATCAGTTCAGTCAGACGGCAGGGCCTACACGCCCAGATGGGCTTAGGGTTTAGGGTATAGGGTACAGGTTTTAGGGTTTAGGGTTTAGGGTTCAGGGTTTAGGGTTTAGGGTTTATGGCTTAGGGCCCCTGCCGCGAACTCTATGCGGGGCTTTCCTGAAGGGTACCATTTTGAGGTTCGAATAAATTAAGGATTTGGATTTTTGGTTTATATTGGGGTCTCCCTATTTCAGGAAACCGCCATACCAAGCTTGAATACTTACCCAGACCCTCCCTCACATTCCCCGTCCAATCCCACAACAGACACAACTTCCCAAACATGCTTCGCAACCTCATTCCATGTTCACCCCCTTTTTTTGCCCAAGCTGCAAACCCCAAATCCAAAACGGAGAGCCCCATATGCCAAGCTCTGAACCCAACTTACCTTTGGTTTGCCAGGAAAGAAGGAATGGATCCTTCAAGTAGTCCCTATATAGCCGATTATAGTAGTTTCCATTTTTCCTTTCCATTCCCAATTCCCAGCTAAGCAAAGGTAACTATATACCCCCAGTTTCCATTTCATTTTCCATTGTGTTTTCCACTTGATTCTCCATTGTTGGGGTAGTTATTATCCATTCACAGCTAGCCAAAAAAATAACCCCACGCTCCGAGGCCGGAGTTTCCATTGACTCTGGGGACATCTGCGGCGGCATCACGGACCGTCTGGTAGGGTTTAGGGATGCGAAGCAGAGCCTCTCGAACTCATGGGTCTTGGGGGGAGGCTAAGAATAGATGGGATACCTTTAAAGGGGGATTAGGGATTATATAGGGGTATATAGAGATATATAGGGTTTGGGCTTTAGGGTTTCCCAAAGTTAGGAATACCCGTTTAGAGGTCCCCCGAATAAGGGCTATTGTATCTTGGGGTCTATATTTGGACCCCCCATTTTGAAACCATCATATGGGCTTAGGAGGCTTAGAGTGGTCCCTGTATTGCATTCTGTAGGTTAACTTTAAGAAGCTTCTGTCTAGGGTCTTGGGAATCAGGGTGTGCAGGGTCTCCCGCTTGATCGCCTTAAGCCTTCATGGGTCGAAGCCTGAGGCGGGCTTAAACAAACGCACTGCGGTGCTGAGGAGGGTTTTGAGGTGAGCCTTTTGCAAAGACTTGAGGTGTGTTTCCAAAACGGGGTACCCATTTGAATATGCCCCCCCCAAATAGTGAAGCTCTTTGTTCCATGCACCCTAAACCCTAAACCACAAGGAATAGTATGACTTGGTGTTCGGGCTCGGTCCCTGAGCCTGGATGAGCCGGAAGCCCTTAGACATTAAGCCCTGAATCCTGAATCCTAAGAAATCATCCCTATGATGAATAGGGTTTAGGGTTGAGGCTTTAGGGTTTAGGGTTTAGGCTTTAGGGTTTTTTACTCCCAGCAGCGTATCTCGATAGAACAGTATGGTGTCAAGCATGGCAAGCAGGGTTTCGTTGTCAGGGGAGACGACCCTTCAACCTCAAGATGTAGAACCCAAACACAACCCCAATACCGACGAACCCCAAACCCGTGCATTTCCCTTATCCCTGAACCTCTGGATGGCCGTTTCATTGTCCATTCGATTTTCCATTTGGTTATCCAGTATTGGGGTTATGCATCTCAATACAACCCATATGTACCCCTGTTATTTAGGGTAGCCCGACTCCTAAACCCAAATGCCTAACCCAGACCCCTGATTAATAAACCCCCTCCCCTTAGTAGGATTTATAATAGGGATCCTAATACTATTAAGGCCCTTGAAAGGATTGGGTTTATTAATCATGGGTCTACATTTAACCCTAAACCCTAAACCCTAAATAGTAGATTCCATTTTCTTTTTCATTATCCTAATATAGCCTCCAATATAACCCCTATATAAACCCCATAATAGTAGTTTCCATTTTTTCCGTTACTTGAACACCAACGCGTAAAGCGCTGAGCCAGTTCAGGAGCTCGTGTCCCACCTGTCCCAGGTTGGCGCATCTTACAGGCTCCGCAGAAATGTAAGTTAAGCTACCATAATAGGGGCTATGGACTAAACTTAGGTTGGGGGGACCTATAGGGGATTATATAGGGTTTTTGGGGGACCTATTAAGGGATATACTGCAAATTTAGTTCAGGGCTCATGTGGGTATATAGGGTTTAGGGTTCTGCTATAGAATTCTTTCCATTCCTATAACCCCATATAACCCCAATATTCTCCCTACATAACCCTACATAAGGTTGAGGGTGTAAGGGTTGAGGGTTTCGGAAAAGAAGGTTTTAGGCTGCTTTGGGTGCTTCAAGCTTCAGATTCCTAGGAGGAGGCGAAGGCTCCGTACAATCCTCACTGGTGCTTAGTAGGGAATACTTGGAGGGTCAGGGGGACTTAGTAACTAGGTTAATCATGGAGATAATTGCGGTTACTATGTGGGTTATAGGGGTTATTAACCTATTTACTGAGTCGCCCTGACCTTCCAGGTAAGGGAAAATGATCCCTACAAAATATATTCCTTCATTCCCTACTAACTCCCAGTAAGCTCGTTGTTCTTCCTTTCTGGTGTTGGTACCGAGTTTTGATATTTGTCTTGAGGGAACTCTACGCTGAAAAGGGGTTGCATGGCAGTCATTAATCATTAGGGGCTAGCTGTACGTTTCTCAACACCGATGTTGGGATTTCTCAGATTAGTTGGTCCTGTTTCGAGGCCTCTTGCAAGTTCACGAGCGGTTTAGGGCTTAGGGCGTATGGTTTGGAGCTGCCCTAAATCCTGAACCCTATGCCTTGGCACATCATGCAAAACAAAGTTCCCACGCCGACCCGTTGAAGAAGGGGAGAGACCAAAAGCCAGCTGAAGTTTACCTACTGGGGGTTAGTAGGGAATATGGGCATAGATTAAATAGGGATAATATATGGTTTAGAATTTAGTGTTCTATTAGGGATTCAGGGATTATATGAAGATTATGTTCCCTCATTCTCTACTAACCACCAGCAAGTTGAGAGCTTGGAGTTGAGGGGTCAGAGCTTCCGGTCAAGCGCTTATGGTCTTATTGGCTTTCACAATATAGGGTTTAGGGGTTTAGGGTATCTGGGCCGTTTTCATCATCACTTGCTAACTTTGTCAGAGCTCTTTCGAGCCTTGCTGGGATTTAGAGTTCGCGGGCGGGGTTATCAGCAGATAATGTCACTTCTGATTTACCCTATCCCAAATATCAGTTTAAGTTCATACCTTCGGATTTCAACATTGGGTCCTCAAAATCGAGTCCTCGAATGCCACCAACTTTTATCATGCCACATGTAGGGGACTCCAGACCACACAGTTTTTGAAAACCCCAAACCCTATTCTGCATAGAATATATCCCTTCAGGGGGATCCTTGTCTTTGGGAGCCTTCATCTGGAAATTTCCTCAAGTTCCGGGCTGGAGGCTAAATCTGGCATTTAGGGTTTGGGGTCAGTAGAAGCCCGTGCCAAGAATCATCACATGTAGCTGCCGTAGTTCGTGTGATTGGCGGTTTTAATCTGGACCATATGGATGGTCATGCGACAGACAAGATTGTAAGCGCCACACGCCCGATACTATTGACACTAGAAACCCGAAACTGGTTGGACTAGCTTTCATCCGTCAATCAGTCTGATGAGACTTGAACACAAACTTGTGAGAACGTGGGTTGTGGTTCTTAGATTAACGGGTTTGATTGTGAAGGAACCACAAGTTCTTCTATGACATGTCGCTTGAAGACTATGCAGCCAGGGCCTCGTGCTGTGGGTTATCGGGTTCTTCGGCTCTAGGGTCTGCAGGGCTTGTGTTTGGATTCTAGCACTTTTGTTGTGTAGGGTTTGGGGGTACTGCAGCGAGTACTTTTGCGGTCTAGGGTCTATGGCCTTTCCCCTTTTCTTGTTTGTTTTGTGGCGACAAGTTGTGCTGACACCTTGGTTTGGACAGAAGGAGGCTGGTATGTCACAACTGAGACAGGTGTCTTATAGGCATGTGTGCGCCTGGGATGAGTCGTTCCGCAGCTGCCCTGCCCGGCCTCCGCCCTTTCTTTTAGACGTGTAGGATGATGTAGGTGTACATAGCTATGAGGAGCCTGACGAGTGGCCTTCCGCAAAGCCCCTCTCCGACTCCTCCTGAGGCCGGACAAGCCGTGCCCAACATGGAAGGATTGTGGCATGTTGGTCTTGGATCACTGGATTCCCGATAGAGCTACAGGAAAGTCAGTGCCAGTTCTAACATGCTCCCATGGTCCTGAACAAGAAGTGAAACAAACACATTCTTGTGGTGATGATTCAAGTCGCCAGCCATGGTTGCCACTGCATTTGCCGCTTTTGGGGTAACAAATGAGATGGCGGCTCTGAGCATGACATCGCTGAAAGGATCTCGCTGTCCTTATCGGGAGAAGGCACCTGAAAGACGGAGATGGTGGAAAGAAACGGGGTGAAGCCCCAAACCGTGGGCGGTGGTCAAGTGATCTTCTGGGCCCAGAACCCCACGCCCAAAACCTTTAACCTGCGCATGGGGTCTCTGCTTGACAGGAAGATAGTTTCCCTAAACAGGGGGACCCCAAAGTAGACCCCAATGTACCATGATCCTGATTATGGGGACCCCCAAAATGGTACCCCTAATTTGGGTAGGTTGTTTATTGAACGTGTGAAGGGACCCATACCCAAGGCCCCCTGCTGTGATCCTACCGACCAAGCCGGGTCTCATATACTGGGCATCCCTTAGGTGGACCCTCCACCCAGTAATAGTGACTATAAGGGATAATGGTAATTATATTAGGGTCCTCTTATAGTCCTATTATTATGCCACTATTACAGGGTGGGGAGTCCTCCTAAGGTATCCCAAATTTGGGGCCCTCATCCTAGGCCCTTGGCCAAACCCTAAACTATGCAGACCTATGCTGAGGATTGCAATCCGCTGCAGACCAACTTTGCCCGCCTTTTCTGCGACATCCACTGTGTCCCGGCGGCACCCCACTGCCAATTTTTTCAGGTTTGAAGGGTTGGGTAGACAATGGCCAGCTTCATGCCCATCCTTTGAACACTGGAAACTGCCGTATTGCGTTGGTATTGTTCGTTGCTGCTTTCATTGCCACTGTTCTCATGCCTTCTCGTAATTTGACAGCTGCCTTCCACCCCACGCCCTGCCTTCGTGGATGATCGTTTCCAGGCCATCTCGATTTTATAGCTTCCACAACACAAGGGTATACTTAGAACCTCATAAGTATACCACATTCTCAATGGATGATGGGCTTTTGAGATCAAAGTTCGAATTGTTCCACCTCCTATTCGAAACCCTGTGGGTAATTCTTCAACCTAGGGCCGTGTAGCTCTTTCTTATCAACGTGAACCCCCGAAGGGGGACCCATACCTTGGTGAAAAGCCTTGTCTCGATGCAGAAATTGACTGCCACAAAGGCGTTCGCGACGCAGTGATCCGCGGCGACCGCAGTATCATCCGAAACTTGAAGCAGGCTCAAATGATGGGCTCCTCGGGGGCCGTAATGTATTGGCTGAAATGATTTTGAACAAGTTTTCAGGGCACTTTCCACTTCAGCCATCAAAGGGGATATGAGGGGATAATGTTGCTAGTTATTCTGACTTCTTTAGGAGTTCTGCCTAGGCATTGTAGCTCAAGCTCGCTGCACCCACAATGATGGAGGACCATTGTTGGAGACTGTGACACCCCAACCCCTAGTATAGCCCAAGTTTCCAGCTTATTTTCGATTTGATTCTTCAGTAATGGGGGTAACACCCACGAGTCTCCAAGCAGCATTTGGCTAAACCCCAACACTAAACCCGAAACTAAAACACCAAAACCGCGAGTCCGAAAGATGCATCCCAGCCTGGGGAATGTATTGGAGCTGAGAAGATCTCCGCTGATAAGCGGACAGGTTTTGCTAACACTTAAAAAGGTGTACCGGGGTCTGGGCATAGACTTGAAATCCGCTTTTTGGTCAAAAATCCAGGCCTTATGGAGGTCGTTTATACTAGTTACAACTTCTGCTCCTTCGAGAGCCCCAATCCAATATAACTCCAACATAACCCCTATCGAACCCTATATAACCCTAATATAACCCCAATACTCTCCACCCAGCAAGCCTTTTTCAAAGCCCTGCGCCGCATAGCAGCCATACACCGCATTCGTATAAAGAGTAGAGTACTGAAATAAAATATTTGGGGGGCATCATAGGTGTGACAGTATCCTTCCCTTTGAACAGGATCATCTTACCGTGGAGGGTGTACAGGTGGGCCAAGCAGTGAAACCGGATACACCCATCCCTAAAATCCACAACAACCTCAACCTGCTAAATCTTACACCCGACATCACCCTAAACCCCAAATCCTAGACCTAAACCCCTAAACCTAGACCTAAACCCCTAAACCTAGACCTAAACCCCTAAACCTTTAACCCCTAAACCCCTAAACCCTCAATGCTTCAATGAGTTGCTGGCATAGCTCTGGGTGCTTGGCAGGGACTAAGGGAAGGGATCCCTACAGTGATCCTTATAGATCTTCCTATACTTTAGGGTTTCGGGTTTTGGGTTAAGATCAGGGTACTCCTGAAAAATACTTTCCCCATTCCTTACTACGCACCAGGGAGAAGATCCCTTTACAATCCTGAGAGTGACTCTTGTCATACCTGTTCTTCCCTAAGAAGCCTCCCCACATGGGTTTCTCAAAGGAGTGGGTGCTATGCGAGCGACCGGAATTGGGGTCCCGTTGATGATGTTTTGTAAAAATACTTTTGAACTTCAACTGTTAGCAAATGACCGCCTGGTGTGGCTGGTCAGGCGACTGATGCGCGGAGCCCTAGCAATCCCAGCGTGGGTTTTGGTTCAGGATGCCGAGGTTTAAGAGGTTTAATATACCCCGTATTCTATCTACTTAAGGGGAATATATACACAGCTTATCCAGGCACAACTCAAACACTGCTGCCTTTGCTTGCGAGTTCTCATGGTTTGGTGGATAGGGTGCCAGGTTGGTGTAGAGGTTGGACAACTTGGCATGCTATAACCTCTTGTGGGATCCATTGTGCTGTCTTGTGGAAAAAGTGCAGCGTCAGCCGGACAGTCAAGTAGCCCCCTACGTGCCATTGAACTTAGGAAGCAATGAGCGTGGTAAGATAGTGCTTACGCAACCTTGCATCAGTTCTGCCATGTGCCTTCGCATGGCCTGGGGCATCGTTTCCGACCCTTGACAAGAATGACTTCCAGGACATGATGCTCAAAGGTGCCGTAACTCTTGCGCCGTGGATTGAACTGAGCCCTCTCCAGCCCCTGTCGGGCAAGAATATCATCACTGGCTCGAAGCTTTTCCTGAAGTACAACATTCCTGCAGCTGCCTGCTGAGGCTACTTCAGCCTGTGTAAACAAGCTTAGATTTATCCAAACATCCAAGATGTCGATCCTCAAGCAACTTCTCACCGTCCACCCGAGCAAGCAAAAATCCTGTTAGTGCCAATTGGCAGACATTAGGTTTAGGGATTGGGCTTTGGATTTAGGGTTTAGGGTTCTGCAAACATTCTCTGTACGGGTGTTAGTGCTAGGGAAAGGCATGGGTTGCAATCTTCGGGCGTAGTCTCACCTTGGCTTAGCTAGGAATGAAGGCATGGACCTTATATGGGTAGTTGCCAAAATTATGGTCCCTCTTTGGGTACCCTAAATATGAGGGGCCGTATTATAATAGGGATCCAAGAGGGACCATAATTTTGACAACCGCCCCTCTAACCCATTACAGGAGTTTCCATTTTCTTTTCCATTCCTCAACCTTAAGCCCAATATAAACCCATTACATGTTCCATTGTCTTTTCCATTGCTTCATGCCCAAAAGTAAGTAGTCTCATAACTTGGAGCAGACTTTCTCCAAGCCCTCTACATGAATATTAAAAACGAAGCATAGCCCAGGCAGGCAGTACCTCGCAAATGAGCTGTAGGCTAAACTCCTTAAAGCGGGTGATTTCATATAGGGGATTATACAGGGAGTAATATAGGTTATGAAGGGGGATACGAGAAGTTTAGACTATAGCTCAAATAAAACCCCGAGGACTCATGCTGTCACCCACCCTCAACCCTAAACCCTAAACCCTAAACCCTAAACCCTAAACCCTTTCAAAGTCCCAGGTGACGAACAAGAACTTGGACCAGCTGTCCATGTGGGTTGCAGAGACCTTGGAGGGTTCATGGCTGTGGGTTGTAGGTGCCTGACTACTTACCAATATCATGGTTCTAGAATCTTTGCACAGCTATGGCATAGGGTACCTCAAATAGGCCTCTAACTTATCAAGGTGATTTTCAACCTATATTATGGAGTTTAGGGTTTTGTGCGCGAAAGTTAGAGCCCAGGATGGATTCTTATGAGGTTTTACAGGTAATGGAGGGTTCAGGATGTGGGGTTGTTGCGGGAAATCATGTCGCTTCCCCAGTGTACTCCTGTTTCCGTTTTTTCTCGCGCATGAACTTCTGTGTGTAACAGCAACCCAGCGTAACCAAGGTCAAATCCGCCCAAGTGGATGCCGGCTGGCTGGCGGACAAGCCCTCCGACTCGGCTGTTAAACCGTGTGGGTTTAGGGTCTAGCGCTCAGGGTTGTACGATCGGTCATTTCCCCTGCGCAGTCACTGTCGTCATAGGGGTCTTGTTCAGGGGCTGTTTTAGATTCTTTTTCCAATAGTGGTACCTGGTAGCTGTTGCTACAAGGGGGAAAGACCCAGGGCTTTAGGGTTTAGTGTCGGCGTTTATTGGAGGAGTGTGGCTGTACCCAATACCCCTAATGGAGGAATGCTAGGGTTATATACATTGACATCGGGTTTATCGGAGGGACGTACAAAGAGTGTAGGCTTTATACTACTTAGTCAGGGAATATACGTTTTAATCATACTTGGGTTCTTAGTATTATTTGGGGTGTACTGAACCCTCTGGCTCGTCATTGGTTTGGAGTTGGAGGTCTTTAGCAGCCTAGGAAATGCTAGGAGCTTTGCCTTCAAGGCTTAGAATTAGGCCTCAGGGTCTAGGGTTTAGGGTTGAGGGTTTCAGGGTTTCAGGGTTTCAGGGTTTAGGGTTAGGGTCCTGGTATGCTTTGCGGATTTAAGGATTCAGGGCTGGCTGCTTGCAGTTGCAATTTTTGTTGGGGTGGTGGCGGTGGTGGCCATGTCACAGGGGTCGCGCCTGCTATATACTTTAAGGCCAAGGGCTATCAGAATTACATGGGCTTTTGCGCGGAGAGGTCGTTCTTGGCGACGAGCGCGCTTGCCTGAAAGTTTTCTGAAGGAACCCTATTTATCCCAATATAACCCCAATGTAATCCCAATAGAACTCCAATATAATCCCTATATTAACCCCAATATAATCCCTGGCTAATACCCGACAACCGAGGCCCTAGACGTTAAGCCTGGACTAGGCCTGGAGTCGGCTTGTGAATTTGGGGAGGTCCTACGCTAGAGGGCGCAGTCTGCTCAAGGATCTAAGCTTCAACTCCTAGTCCCTAAGCTAATAGATCCGAAAGCTTATTTCTTGAAACGAAGCAGCTTGCAACAGTTGACCCGCACGCCTGAAGGATCGACTATGCCGCAGCGGTGAACGCCCGGGACTTCGAGTCCCTCGCCTGTGACCCTTTAAAGGGGATATGTAGGGGCTATGTAGGGATATAAGAACGGTGGAAAATGGAACTTACGATTCGGGGCTCAGGGTTCTAAGTTGTAGCAGTGGCAGTAATGGCAGTCGAAGGGGCAGTCTGAAGCAGCAGCAGCAGCAGCAGCAGCAGCAGCAGCAGCAGCAGTTGCAGAAGTATCAGTACTAGCAGATAGCGTAGTTTTTGTAGCAGTACAATTCCAGTACTTGGTAGTAGCGTTGCTGGCGCCGCTCGGCGTTGTCATCGTCGTCGTCGTTATGGAACATTGGCGTTGTTACTGGTAGCAGCGGTATCCAGCCCCTTAAAGGGATCTAAAAACTGTTCGCTGAGAACCATGCTGTATTTTGGGTGGGGAACCTCCCAGTCTGGGTACATGCAGGTGCTTGTGCTGAGGGTGGCGGTAGACATGACGGTGGTAGTAGCAGGAGGAGGAGGAGGCGGAGTAGTTCATAAACTCCAGTGGATTTTGGTTGAAGGTCAAAAGTGGACGCAACGACCTCTGCATAGAAACCCAATGCCAAAGACAAGCTTTCAGTTTTGAGATGAATCCCATCCTGACCTGTTTGTGGTGGAATCCCCTCCGAAAGTACCAGCCGGCTGAAGGCCCTCAAGCCCTACGATCATGGGGCTGGCGGGGATTTCATTCTTGGATCATTCCAGGCTTCGTGCATGGATTTTGAATCCATACCGCAGCATGTGGGTCAGGGTCACGGAGCTCTTCAAGCTTTGCCCACCTACGTGCAATAGGGAGTTCCGTAAATGAAGGGCCCGAACATGAAACCTAAGCTCTACCATCCTTTGGGTACTGCCCCCACTCAGTAACAGTTGGATAACATTCATAATATGATTATATATAGCCCTTAATAGGACCCCTAATATAGACTGTTGCTGGGGGGGGCAGTACCCAAACCAGCCTCATTATAAGGACTCCTAAGAAGGGCCGCCAAACTTTTGGAGACCCCCAATGAAGCCCTACCAAGCTCTTTAGATCCCTCGATCACAGGCAGCCCGCATGCCTCATGGTTGTTAGTAGGGAAAGGAGGAATGGATGCCTGCTGACCTGCTGTAGCCCTTATGTAGTCTCAGGTGATATATGTAGCCGTTTCCATTTTCTGCCCAACTCCTCATTCTAAACCCTAAGAGCTAAGCCCTAACCCTTAACCCGAAACCCCTAAACCTCTAAACGCCAGACCCCTAAGCGCCCAGACCCTAACCCTGAACCCGAAACCCCAAACAGTAGCCCCTTGGGTTCCAGGTCCCTGAAAGAACTGATGGGTGCGGACGACGGGACGCAACTTGTGGCCATCCGCAAAGCCACCGTGGCTGGCCTTGATTCTGAGGGTTTTGGGGTAGCAGCCCTTGCGTGATCTGAAGCTTCTGTCGACTAGTAGTAGCCCTTAGTTCTTTTGACTGCAAACATCTTGAACTCTAAGACTCAAAATTGCGCACCCCTCAATGGCCCGGACCCTCCCACCCCAAACATGAACTCTGAATCCCCATATTTGGGTTTCCCAAAATCAAGGGTACCTTTTTTGGGGGTCCCTATAATAAGGAATATAGCATTTAGGGGTCTGTATTGCGGTTCCCCTATTAAGGGAAACTACCACATGTTTGTGAATGATCTGCAGACCTTTCTTAGATATCCCGACATGCCATGCACCTTTCAGGAGGATGCCAAAACCCTGGACATGGGACTCTTCAGAACATCGAATAGTTGTAAATGGGGGCATCATCCTCCCCAGCGTTGAGCAAGATTATACACGATTTCGCAAGTAAAGCTACCGTCATACTTGGTCCAACCACCTAAACCCCAACCGCTAAACCCTAAGCTACGCCCCAAAACTCTGAAAACCCATAAGCCATAAACACTCATATGACTTCCGCATGAACTATTCAGCTGAGGAGCACATGAAGAACGAACTGGCGGGTCTTGCCCAGGCTGGTACTTGCTGCTTGATGGGAGGCAAGGGCTACTATTTGAGGGTTTAGGGCTGAGGCTGTAAGTAGGGAATGAAGGAATGGAAACTACGATGGAATTATTGCATTCCGTTCCTCGAAGGTTCAGGGTATAGCGTTTGACGGGGTGGTGTGGGCTGGGTGGAATTTACAACGTTGGATTTAGGGTCTGGGGAAAAGATTCCAGGGTTGTGAGGAAGTGCTACAAGGACTCAAACGAGCATAAGTGGGTTTTGAGGTCACGTAGTCATCTGAATTTTTCAGGGCTTGGGGTCCTCAAGCTTAGGGCTTTGGATTGGATTCTGAAGTTGTGGGATGTGGGGGCCGACCTACAGGTCCTTTTGGGAGAGTATTTGTTCCTGCAGGTCTGCAAAGGAAATAGAGGGGACCATGCAGCTACATGGATCAAGATGCGTGTTCCCGAAACACGCATCTTGATCCATGTAGCT
>CAJNIZ010045759.1:33058-43176 GCA_905231905.1 Symbiodinium pilosum | reverse complement strand
CTCCTCCTCCTGCTGCGGCTGCTGCTGCTGCTGTGAAAGGCACGCTCTTGTGGCCCCAGATTTGTGCAATTCGGAAATTAGCGTGTTTCGAAGATTTCGAATTTTCAGTTGTAACGACACCAAAAATCAGAGTGCAAGGTGTGCGTGATGTTTGTTCCACTTATAGGGAAGGGGCAAAGGCAGCTTGCAAAGTATCCAGGTGATACGCCTGGAGAGGGTGGGGGGACGGGGAAAAACCCTTTGTCTTTCGGCGCTCCCAGCCAGCCAACCCCCCACCCCTCCACAACCCCCTCCACACCCCGCTTTCCTGCACATACACACAGCCGCCCATGAGGCCACCAGCTGTGAATAGAAAAATTGATCATCCAAGCCTTCAAGGGTGCACTCCCACTCCTTGGATTTGGAGGCATCTCCATGTTCAATTGTGTTCCCCCCCTTCCATCCATTTTATCTTCCCTGTACATCTCTTCTGCTTCCATACCTTCGTGTTAAGATTACTATTCGAACCTTAAGCCGCAAGCTCTTCCATCCTCACCGTCAAGAACCACTTGACGTAAGACGAGGACATATGCTTATCTCCGAAAACGGTTCATGCATGAGGTGCATGCCTTTTATTAAAAGCTATATGTGTATCTGTGTGTATATAGTATATGTAGTATATACATATATATAGTATGTGTAGTATATGTTTATACGTATATGTGCATGTGAATGAGGATGTGTATGTGCGTGGATACTCGCGTCACATGGTAAAGGATCTTGCCCAAGATCAAGGGTCGGTTGGCTCGCGGGTTGACTTTTTCCTGGCAAGGTAAGACCAAAAGTGTTCCCTGGGTCTTGTAGTAGCGAATAAATGGACTGAAAGACGAAATCGATTATACTCATGTAGCGAAACCAGTTTTCATGCAAACCGTGAACAGAGTATTGAAATGCTCGTTTGGATTCTCAAGCATCATTGTTGGCTGTATTTCGGTTTTTCGAAGATTCGTAGAGACCCTGCTTGTGCACACGACGGCGTGCCACGCAGGGCGAAGATTTTCAAAGATGTGTGGAAGCCTTGCTTGTGCCCGCCACGGCGTGCCACGGAGGGCGAAGATTGCAAACAAAAGCATGTAGCCAGATTAAGTTGGAAATCAGTGCAAAGAGTTTAGAGTCAGAACGTTTAGTTTGTTTGTGTTTTCTTGGCCTTCGGAAGTTTTTCGTTGTTGTTTGTGATTCTCTTTGGGATTCTCGAGCATTATTGTTGGTATTTCGTTTTTTTCTTTTTTTTTCGAGCATTCGTAGAAGACCTGCTTGTGCACACGACGGCGTGCCACGCAGAACGAAGATCTCAAACATATGCGGAAGCCTTGCTGGTGCCCGCCACGGCGTGCCACGCAGGGCGAAGATTTCAAAGATGTGTGGAAGCCTTGCTTGTGTTAGGCACTGCGCGTTAAGTGGGGCGAAGATTGCAAACAAAAGCATGTAGCCAGATAAAGTTGGAAATCCGTGCAAAAAGTCCAGAGTCAGAACGTTCAGTTTGTTTGTGTTTTCTTTGCTTTTGGAGGTTTTTCGTTGTTGTTTGTGATTCTCTTAATTTGGGATTCTGAAGCATCATTGTTGGCTGTTCGGTTTTTCGAACATTCGTGGAAGCCCTGCTTGTGCACACCACGGCGTGCCACGCAGTGCGAAGATTTCAAAGATGTGTGGAAGCCTTGCTTGTGCCCGCCACGGCGTGCCAGGGAGGGCGAAGATTGCAAACAAAAGCATGTAGCCAGATTAAGTTGGAAATCAGTGCAAAGAGTTTAGAGTCAGAACGTTTAGTTTGTTTGTGTTTTCTTGGCCTTCGGAGGTTTTTCGTTGTTGTTTGTGATTCTCTTTGGGATTCTGAAGCATCATTGTTGGCTGTATTTCGGTTTTTCAAACATTCGTAGAAGACCTGCTTGTGCACACGACGGCGTGCCACGCAGGGCGAAGATTTTCAAAGATGTGTGGAAGCCTTGCTTGTGCCCGCCACGGCGTGCCACGGAGGGCGAAGATTGTAAACAAAAGCATGTAGCCAGATTAAGTTGGAAACCCGTGCAAAGAGTCTAGAGTCAGAACGTTCAGTTTGTTTGTGTTTTCTTGGCTTTTGGAGGTTTTTCGTTGTTGTTTGTGATTCTCTTAATTTGGGATTCTGAAGCATCATTGTTGGCTGTTCGGTTTTTCGAACATTCGTGGAAGCCCTGCTTGTGCACACCATGGCGTGGCCACGCAGGGCGAAGATTTGAAAGATGTGTGGGAGCCTTGCATGTAGCCAGATAAAGTTGGAAATCAGTGCAAAAAGTCCAGAGTCAGAACGTTTAGTTTGTTTGTGTTTTCTTGGCTTTTGGAGGTTTTTCGTTGTTGTTTGTGATTCTCTTAATTTGGGATTCTGGAGCATCATTGTTGGCTGTATTTCGGTTTTCCGAACATTCGTAGAAGCCCCCGCTTGTGCACACCACGGCGTGCCACGCAGTGCGAAGATTTCAAAGATGTGTGGAAGCCTTGCTTGTGCCCGCCACGGCGTGCCACGCAGGGCGAAGATTGCAAACAAAAGCACGTAGCCAGATTCAGTTGGAAATCAGTGCAAAGAGTTTAGAATCAGAACGTTTAGTTTGTTTGTGTTTTCTTGGCTTTCGGAGGTTTTCGTTGTTTTGGATTCTCGAGCATTATTGTTGGTAATATGGTTTGCGATCATTCGTAGAAGCCCTGCTTGTGCACACCACGGCGTGCCACGCCTTCAGATTCATCAGCCCACACCCAACCGGCCAAGAAAATCGTTAGCTTAGGAGAGATACCAGGAGCCCTGCAAGAAAGCGTTGTAACCACCCTAGCAAGACCATGTTGGGAATATAAACAACGCAAAAATGTGGATGGCATGTTCTGAAAATGACCAAAACCAACACAAAACTGGGGCCATAAGAGTGTTCCCCTCTCTCTTTTTCTATTACTAATACCGCTGCTACTACTACTGCTACTACTATTCTACTACCACTACCACCAGCATTAGCACCACAACTACAACCGACACTACCCTCTCAATTACCACTACTTCTGCCACTGCCACTACCACTAACTAGCATTACCACTTCCGCTACCATTAGCACCAGCGCCAGCAGCTCCTTGGGCTGAGCGAAGGTGGCCAAGAGGGAAATGTTTTGGAGGACAAGCCGGGTTGGAACGCTTCATTTTGGGCACAATCGGGATACTAGCTTAAATGTCACGGATCTCGCTTTTTCGACTCGCACTTCCACTGCCTACCTGCAATTCTTCATTCAACAAACACTGCAACTATTGACCTGATCCTAAGCCCAAAGCCCAATCTGCTCTACGTCTTAGTCCAAACCCCGAGCTATTTTGCACCCTGAACCCTACCCAGAGATCATATACTCCAGGTGGATGCTGTGGTCATTGGGTGTCAAGGTTTGGCGTCCATGGCTCCAAAACAAAACTTAAAAGTTCTAACACCCTACCGCTCACGGACTGCCGCAGCTTGATCCGATTCCTGCGCTTGTACTAGTGACAACCTGGGGCAATGAGGCCCTGTCTAAATTCGATTTGTTCTTTCTTCAATGCTGACCCTGGTGCCTACATTGGGCCCTAAAGTCTGTAAATATTACGTACACTGGGCTGTTTGGATCCCTATAAACGTTTCCATCTCATTTTCCATGCGCTTTTCCATTTGATGTTCCATTATTAGGTTAATATATTGGGCTATTTGGATCCCTAAGCCCCAAACAGTAGTGTCCATTAGATTTCCCATTATCCCAATAGTACCCCAATATACTAAAAAGTAGTTTCCATTTTCCTTTCCATCATCCCAATACTACACCAATCTACTATAATAGTAGTTTCCATTTTCTTTTCCATTATCCCAATATAACCCCTAATGAAGTTTTATCCGATGTCTGGTTTCATGGATTTGGCTTGTCTCAGCAGATTCCCCAAATTCGAAACATCGGGGGTTCGTGACATGGCGTCCATGTCCAAAGCGGACACTGCCTGTGCTTCTATCAAACTAGGCATTCTCGTGCTGTTGCAATTCTTGAAGCTCTTTCTTGAGATTCAGTTCTTCTATTCCAGAAATTGGAGCGCCAACGCGGCACAATTTTGTATGTGCATGCCACCGGCAGGAGTAAAGCTTAATTCTGCAGAGGCTCTCACTTCAGAGTGTTGCTCAGCGAAGAGGCTTTGTTTTGTCACGTGCTGAGCTACTGTCCTTAAACGTATTCCAGAATGATGCAGCGGAAAACGTAGATGCTGTCATGCCAAACCATAAATCAAGTCAGAGGCAGCATGTCTGTGCGTGTATGTTTGCCCTAATCCATTGGCAACGGAGGTAAGAATCCTATCGAGCAAATGGCTGTTTTGAAAGGCAATACAGAGACAAAGATGGCAGAACACCAGGCACAGGCCAGCGGCTAGCACGCATCTGAGAAGCGAATGTTTTTGATTCATCCAAGGGCGCATGATATGTGATGCAACTTGTTGCGCTCGGGCTCTAAGCGTGAATCAATCGGATTGGGCGTGTCCCGCGCTGCTGATGAAGCACGTGCCTCACTTGGCACCAAGACTATTGCAGAATCGTGTTGTTTTGGCAGACGTTCGTCGCAGTCTGAGGCCAAAGCTTGCTACCAGCCCCAGCCTAAGATTCAATTGTCGCTAGAGGCGTGATTGGCCATCGGAAGCCAGACAAGGCATTGTTGATTTCAGGCTGCTGCCAGCAAGCCTGCGCAGGCACGTTACATGCATTACTTGCTGGTTCTCGGTGGAGAATAAGTGCATATGATCCGGGCATATTCCCCTTTTGCCTACTATGAGCCAGTCAGATTATGTAATCATTATGTGACTATGTGTTTTGCCTGGCCAACTTTTTTGCAAGGTCCAGATGTTTGGGTGGCAACCTGAGGTGGAGCTGCTGCGCTAACAGGAGGCTTAACACACGGCACCCGATGTCGCTAAGATACAGTAACTGGGAAAACTGGGAAGGAGGTCATCTTCTGGCAAAGTTTCAGGATTATCTTAACTCCACAGTCCGGCATTGATGCTGTTACGTTTCTGCCGTGAAAACTATGGCAACCGGCTGGCACTGGGAAAAACTGGAAGCATCAGGCGGGCAACAAACTTTTCCAGGGAGCCCGATATCCCCTCGATTAAGGGACATGCAATTTGGGGGGCTCGATTTGGGAAATCTGCTGAGCTGGATTTGTGCAAGCGGGGGAGCTAGATTTGGGAAGTCTGGTGACCTAGATTCAGGGAATCTGGTAGCCAGATTTGGGGAATCTGCGGAGCCAGACTTGGGGAATCTGAGGTGCCAGATCTGGGCAATCTTGAGAGCTAGGTTTGGCAAATCTGGTGAGCTAGTTGGCAGGTCTTGGATGCCTACCACGTCCAGAAGTTGTTGAAGTTGACCGGCAGAGGAGCTCCGGCAGCCAAATGCAGCTCTTGTGAAGTTCGGTTGTCGCCTCGAATGCTGTGCCTTTCTTTGCATCGGCATGGCTATTTCATGCTATTGCTGTGGCCATTTTCAATCCAGTTCTGCCAATAACAAGGCAAGGCAACACGTTTCGAGGCCAAAGCAGCATCACCATTTGACCCGCGTAGTGGTAAAACTTGGCACTCAAAAGCGCAACAGTCGCCATGGAGTTCGCCTTTGCTGGCGGCATCTCCTATGGTGCATCGCTGGGAGCAGCCGCCTTAGACCATGTACCAAGTCAAAGAGCTGATCGGTGCTGCCCAGAAGCTTTCAACGACTTGTGATATCTTTCGATTTGTTTCGGCTTGAGGCTAGCAGTGGCATGACGGCGACAGCGGCTGCTGCAGCGTCCACAGCTACCGCAACCGCAGCTGCAGCTGGAGCAAGCGGCAGCGGTGGCGGTATGGCTGTGGCAACCTGGGTGCCTGGGCAGTTTATTTGAAACCAATGGCTCCAGTGGCTCAACTTTTGGTTCCCCAACAGCTATCCGATTGATGCTTGCTTTGATAAAATTCAAGGCGGCCGTTGTGGCAGCCGAAAGCGCCGTGGGCCTTGTGCTCCATTGGGCAGAAGCCTCAGCTTTGGCCGGCAGAAGATGTGGACCATTGGACCATCAATGTTCAGGATACCTACTCAATGCATTTTGGAAGTCCTGACCTGGCATTGCTCGGCGGATATGGAAAACTATCGGGATCAAAACCCAGAAGCATTCTGAGTTTTGAGTTCGGTTTTTGGGATGAGTTTGACATGGTCTGAGTCGTGCCAACTTGAACTTTGCCGAGGCCACTCAATTTTTTGAGAAAGTGCCGACAGTGGAGGTGGAGGTCCAGGCTCATGGACAGGAAATGATAGGAAATCCAATATGTTTTCGTTGAAGCGGATGACCCGGTTTGTACTCCAATTTCCTTGGCTACTCACATTGGTGAATGTCGCGAGGCAGAAGCATTCCTCTTGCGGGTGGTGCGCGCTGAGCCGCAGGCTGAGCTGCGCGATGCCGCTGACCAGGAGGAAGCCGCAATTCGTCACAAAGCATCTTGGCCAAAGAGAGACCAGAGATGGCTCTAGCCGTGTGCTGTACTGTACAAACAATGCATGCACATGATGAACCACAATGAAGAATGGTGATCCATGGCGGCGTTCGACTGTTTGAATTGTGCCAGTCGATTGCACGGTTACAAGCATGCAGATACAGCATATGATTTGAGGTGATACGAGACTATTCAGGGCCAAAGCTAGATTTGATCCAGGCGTATCCAAGCTTGACCTGCACCTATGCACCTGCCAGAGTTCCATGCGTATAAACACGATGGAACTTCAGGCAGGTGCATGTTTCCGAGCCACTTGCTGCCAACGTAAGGCTCAAGCCCGAGCGGGGTTTGACTTCCTCTGCTCGGCCGACAGTGCACGGCAGGTCCGGAGGGTTAGGAAGAACAAAAAGATGTCTGATGTCCATCGCCAAGTGCTTGCCACCACGGATTTGCAAACATATCAGGAAAGGTAGCGTCAGCTGATGCAACAGCTGCGTTCGAACTTCCTCAAAACACATTTCCAGGCTTTTCCTTCAGACTGAGCCATGCCTTTCGCAGCATCTGTTACATCATGACCACTTATCCTCGTCAATCATCATGCTGTTCATGTTCATAGTTATCATCATCATCATCATCATCATCACCATCATCATCATCATCAGCATCATCATCACATCGCCGCCATCAAAGGCATGATCGTGCAGGCTACGTAAAAGCTGCCAAATGCCAGACCAGACGTTGTGCTGCCTTCACCTTCATCTAGATTATTCACATCTTATACTATTGGTTCTTGCCAGTTTGCTCTTATGTCCTTTCCAACCTGAGGTGGGGGCTGCCTATCTATGACCATTTTTGACAATCTGACCATCCACCATACGACTCGTTGATCTTTAAGACAAATGTCCTTTACTTTTTTTGCATTGTTTTGATCTGAACCTTCTTAATTTTTTGATGGGCTGTGTTGTTGTTGCCTCATCTGCTGTGATGTGCCCCGGATTCTTGGCATATCTGTATCATGGCGCAGGTCGAGTCAGCTGAGCCACAAGTCATCGAAGAGGGCGCGCATCTTGAAGTGGCCTGGTTGCAACAGGATGTGCAAATCAGATTGGCGCAATTAGGCCTTGTACGTTGTTGGCAGGTAATTCTCGATGCTTTCAACTTTTTCTTCAGAGGTTCACAGCATACGTTACATTACTTTGTGACCGTTAATCCTCCTTGCTGTCGCTGTCATCATCATCATTTGCTTTCGTTGCCATCGCTGAATCCTCACCCTCACCATCACCAGCAGCGTCGTCGTCATCATCCGCAGCGTCATGACGCTCTTCGCCATCATCCTCATGGTCATGGTCATGGTCATGGTCGTGACACTCCCTGCACCTTGACGCACTTTTACAAACCTTTCTCACATCATCATTATGTCCCTTGACCTTGTTGCTTCCCGCTGCGCTCGTTTTCTGTTTGGGTTCATCTCAGGCAGCCTAGATGGTTTATGATGTAACTATTGATGAATTTTGCTGCACCCATTGGTTTCGCTCCTGCTGCATCAACATCCATTCATATCCACATGTCAGCATCGCAGTGGCAATACGTGTCGACCACATTGGTGCTGGCTATGGCTGCTAGGCCCAAATGGGGCCCTGATCTACAGTAAGCCAACCTCCTCAGAAACATGTACAGTAACCTTGCTAACTTTTGTTGGCCAAAGTGGTGTAACGATTAGTGAGTACCAGTAGGAAGTTCTGGCTTCCATCGAATCAGCAATTTCTTGTTTGCTGAATCCTTTCGTTCATAGTAATCTAAACCCTACACCTCAACCTTATACTATAGTAGTTTCCATTTTCTTTTCCATTATTCCCTATCTATAACCCCCAATACAACCCCTATTCATGGTTGTCCAAGTGCTAAGACTGATCCAGTCAGGAGACCTACGGCCTTTCTGATGATGGATCGAGCTATGAGGAGAGCAACTGGGCTGCCAAAACATGCCATGACTAGCTGTAGGAGACCCCGTTCGTACGACAATCATCATGAAAACTTGCGCTTTTTCGCTCGGTCTTAAAGTTGTAAGCGAAACGGCGATTGGAAATGACGACTTGTTTTCGAGGTGTGGCATCGGCAGATTCTGAGGAGTCCTATGTGTTTGATCCGGACAGAGCAGCTTATCTTCTGCAGGCCAAAAGTTCCGATGTCAAGGGTTTTGACAGCCAAGGGGTCTCATAACATCGGTTTTGCACGGCCACGTCCTGTGAAAGCAAGTTGCTGTGCGGGCAGGTTCAAGCCCGGAGGACTTGGGCTGCCAGAGTCATCCAAGCCCATATGAGGGGATGGAGGATCCGCGCTCAATTGGCGGTGACGAGAACAGCGTCACTCATCATCCAAGCCAACTTCAGGGGCTGGAGCTTTCGGAGACATAATCCGAAGCTCCACTTGATTTTGTACCTTGGAAGCACTTCTGGCGCCTTCCTCCAACTCCTGCCGTGTTGTCTTGGATGTTTAGATATGTTTAGCATAGGAAAGAGGAGTTGGCAATGGTTTTGATTTTCGATAATTAGTGGATTCGGTCAAAATTTGTTCAATGGGAACAGTCACGACTTTCTTCAGCCCAGGCCCATGGGGCGACATACATAAATCAATTTAAATCACACATCATACATAATATCTGATCATTTGTGATTCGGCATTTTGTTGGGTGATGGCTCCAGTCTTGGAAACCGAGGCTCGCGGACCAATATGCTGACCGCAGGGTGTGGGAGGGCGAGAATTTGTCTGAGGAGCCCCCGCTGCCCGTCTGTCTCGCCGCGTGGCAGATTGGGGCTTCAAGTGCTATAGGGGGCAATATGATGGTCCTAGATTCAGTACATAGTTATGGTACAGGGTATCGTAAATAGACATCAGAATGACATTGGTGTTTATTCAGTACTCAACTTCTTGCTGGGGATCAGGTTTCTGTTCTACTGTCAGTATTAGGCGTACCAAGGACCCATGTCGAGTAATTACATGGGAAGTACACAATCGACTGTAGTTGGCAGGAAAATTTAGGCTCACCTGCCTATTCTTGTGTGGCAATGCAGTTGTCAGAAGGTTTCGAACGCCCTAAACCCCAAACGCTAAAAGCGCATTTAGATTTCAAACCCTCGGACGCATCGTGTTGAATCCGGAAGGCAGTCCAATATCCAGGTTCATAGCACAGATATCTTGCTGAAATGGTTGCTAGTAGACTTGTATTACAGCCAGGCGTGTGTTGTTAAGAGTTCCATTAAATCTCGTAAGGTTTGTATTAGCCTATAGTATTAGTTCATTTTCCTGGCTTTCTAGAAGTAACTCACGCCTGTTGGTAATACAAATGTACTAGAAATCTGTATGGATAAGCATAAATTTCTTCAGGCTTTCTAATGACTCTATGGAATCTTAGACTTACGCTATTACGGTTTAACAGTGGGCGCCTGTCGTGTCCTCCGTTCATTCACTCACTCTGTTCACTCATTCACTTTATGTTTAGAAAAAGGCGTAAGCGTAATTTGATTTAATTTTGTGAACTGAATGAGGAGCAAGAAGAAAATGAATTAAATTAGCGCACGACAACACAACTAGAAAATAAGAAGATAATAATGTAA